>APFE031732774.1:96386-107903 GCA_000404065.3 Pinus taeda
ATGAAGTCAATCCGATGAACGGTTTGCAAGATATCGACTGCCCTAGTTTGAAGCCGGAAACTGCTGAAACTGAAGCTGCAACTGCAGAAGTAAAGATTGAATTGCGTGGCCTAGAAGTTCTCCTCTTTGGAACTGCACTGTAGGTTCATCTGAACCTCCTCTGAAAGCCAAAACTTTTGGTGGTGGAATGAAGTCAATTCGACGGTTGGTTTGTGAGATATCGTCTGCCCTAGTTTGATAATAAAGCTGGTAATGCTGATGCCGTTTAGGGTTTGCTACTGCTGATATGAATCAGATTTATTGTACTATTTCTCTCTGCTAAATTATTGAAGATAAAAGAAGATTTGATCAAAGGGTTTCCCCACACATTGTGGGGTTTGTCGCTGGCTAGCCGCCACATCTTGTGTCTCTTATCTTGGCTTGTTTTTGTCAATCGTTTAATGTTCTATCTGCACTTTACTTTATGTACATGTGATTTCTAATCTGTGGAATATAATAAGGAAAAGAAGTAAACTGTTATAAGCATAGAACATACCATAATTTAACACAGGAGGACCACGTAAAGGCAGAGAGAAAAATAGAGGATGGAGGAAATAGTGAAGGAGTTGCCTGAGTTGAAGGAGAAACTCCAGAAGGAACATGAGTTGCGTAGATAGGAGAAGGAATCGCAGCAAGGACATATACAACAAGGGGTGAAACATACACAGATTGATGAAACTGCACCTATAAAGACAGTAGACTCATTCGAGGAGCTAGCGCAAAGTAGACAGGGATAACAGTCGCGGGAGCAGGAGTTTGCTCAAGAGATTGAACGAGTACTTGAGGAGATGGATATGAAGATGGAGTTGCCATAGTTAGAGTAACATATCGACCTCATGCCTTACCACCAAGAGGTCGACCCACTAGCTTCACTAGACCCAGAAGCAGAGCAGGTCCCAAGTGACCAAGGAGAGATTGATATCCTTGGAGACAATCTGGACGAAGAGATGCACAACATATCATTCGATGAGTCACAGCATAGAGTTGTGCAATCACCCAGGGTGTCTACTCTAGATGACTACACACCTCCTGTGTAGTTTGAGGAATGAGTGATCGTATCTGACGTGTGCAAGCATCCAACAACATTGGCCAATGCTACTAGAGCATATGCTAAAGCCACTAGCTCGAGTGCTCGCTTATTGATAGTGAAGAATGAGCGAATGGCTAAGGAGTTATAGATGAACAAGCAGGGAGGAGAACTGGTTACAACATCCGCCCAGGCAGAGTTGAGGATAGAAAAATTGGATGAGGTATCATCCCTTGAGATAGTCATGCAGGTGCTATATTCAAGATTTGGTACTGTGCATAAGGTAGTTGTCCATCTCAATGGATGGCAACAACGATGTGCTAGGAGAGAACATAATTTGTACAAAAGTGCATTGCTATTGACCACATGCAAACATGGACAATGAGATACAAGGGATTCCCATTACACGTTCCCAAGATGATGAAGCATAGAGCGGTCAAGTTGAAGCCACACATCTGGAGTCAGAGCTGGAACTATGAAGAACTCCCACAACTCATCACTAGTTTGCAGGCTTCCCATGCTTGGGTATTCAAAAGCATGGATGTTTTTGTGTGCACACATGCAATACCATCTATTGGGACACTCACCGAGGCAAAGACAAAGGAACAAATCCGATTGGAGCTTGACTCGTACTTTGACGAGATGATGCACATAGCCACTGGTGCATACTTGGCGATCAGTGCAAACACCATGCATCAACATGTCATTGGTCTAGCTGCACTCAAGACAATGATGGACATGTTATTAGATGAGTTGGATAGAAGAGCCAGAGAAGTGTACCGAGATGCAATAGAGGCAAGAGTTCGTTTCTAGAAAGATGTCACCACAGAGTACATGGACACCACCATGGACTACTGAGCTTGGCATCAATTCGCCCCCATCGACCATCATGAGGATGTCAAAGAGTTGGTCTTCCCAGAGTTGTTTGAGTCATAGTGATGTCTCTCATGGCTTGCTCAAGCCTATTTTTGTCTTACATGGGTTCATGTACAGATTGTATGTAACGTCTTGTCAAGTGGAAGTTCAAGTGTTGATAGTTGAATGTAACAGTCATAGAGTAGTTGAAGAGTCATGAGGGTAGATGAACAATCATAAAGGGGAATGTCAAGGGCCACCCCACCCTTTGTTATATACTCTCCCTCATAACTCATTGTAGAGGATTTTTGTCAGCCAAGCTTCTGATAAGAGTATCTTAGAGAAAGCTTGGAGAGTATTGTAATCAGCCTTGGCTTCTCCACCGTGTAGAGCTAGTACATCTCTTTGGAGGAGCAAGCAGAAGTGACTATAATGTTCCGCTATCGAGACTAGTGGTTCATCATGGTTGTATTGTATGATTGGATATTTCACTTCTTAATATAACAAATCCAACATGTTTCATGCATATGTTGTTACTGTATTTTAACTAACTTGTTTACTCTAATGATATATGTATCTGTTTGCTTACACATGCATGTATGGACTTTTTCTATATAAGTATGTATGAATCTTACTAAAATGTGTTGTTGGTTTAACCATCACTTTGGATTGTTAGCTTACTTCCTTTCCAATTTGTGATGCATCTTTGCTTATGTGTTCCCTTCTTAGCAACATGCTTTCACAGGTTTCCAAGGGGCACACTCACCTCACTTTCCATGTGTTAGAACTATTCGTACACCTTCCTTGGCTTGCTATGCATGTCACACCCTTGCTACCAACAGGGACATCTTATTTTCCTCTGCACGCAACCACGGTCAAGGCGATACCGTACGACCCACTGCTGGGACTCCTACACCAAACGGGTTGAGGTCTAGTTGGGACTTCTTACTAGGGAGATCCCCTGACATGTTGGTGGGTCCATCACCTTCAACACAATCCTTGACTTACAGAATGGCATGTCAAACATACAATAACTCTATGATGATTAGCTCTTACCCCAAAGTCCAATGCTATGACCTCATTATGGTGATATGCATCTCTTATTCTATATCAGCCAACACATTAGCATCATAACAACCAATATCACCATGATGACCTAAATTGTATATAATGACTTCACAAGCCATGTTTTCCCTACTATTCATGCATAACTATAATGAAGACCATACATAGATAACAACTACATAATCAACTATTCACACATGAAGACATACTACATGACAACAACTTCAACCTTCACATGGAGACATCGCTACAACCAAGATCAACACCATGCAAATGTAACAAGCACATGGAATACATGCATAAGGAACACATATGCAACCAACATGAAAGCATGATCAACACACAGCCCAAGGAGAGCACAATCATGCTCTGATACCACTTTGTAACACCCTCTTCCCAAATCTACCCAAGCTACTAGTCCACTGGGCTAAACATGTGACGAGAGGCTACTATGATATGATTTAACCTCCTAGGTAACCTTAAGAAAATGGAATTGATGGAGACACAACACACAGACCACCTTCAGGTGCTTGAGGACCTCCAAGAGCTAATCGACCAATCCAAGTGCCCAACCCTTGAGTTAACCTAGAATTTAAATGAATTAAACCTAAAGTCACTCCCATGAAAAGGCATGCATGTGACTATAACCCTATAGTTGCCCCCACAATTCTTGCAAGGGAGAGATTGCAGTCGCTTTCAACTAGTTATGTGTCAGAGACTATGAGATTTAAGCCACATTTTCAAGGCTAGTCTCCAAACTAATTCCTAGAACTTGATGAGACTCTCCAAGATATTAAATGACACCAAGGTAAATCCTCTAACACAAAACTTGATCAAGGGCTTGCCTAACCAAGCCTAACTATGACAAACATTTTGTCAAACACTTAGAGAAATATGCAACCCACACGTGTAAATAATAGATTTGAGCATAGGGGTCTCATGCTTATCTCATATTTGCCATGAAGCATTGTTTCCTTATCACTTTAACTGACGTTCCATCCATTAGGTCATAGATACATTGATCATTCAATTATAAGTTAAAATATGATGAAATCTATATATGGTTGCTACAATAAAACATATAAATAACCATCATAATAGGAACATAAATACCAATGAAATCACAACCATATAAACCACAGATAATCCATCATAATTCTCATAGAGATACAAGGAGAAATAACCTTTCATTAATGATGCAAAATAAAAACCCAAGATGGGACTTCCACATTCCACCTGATCATAGAATGGCTGAGCCAAATCTCTCTTTTGTCATTCACCCATGAGCCATATTCCAAGCATGAATGTGGGATCTCATAGAACACATAAATCAAAACTCATCTATGGCTTCCAGAGGCCATCCACCTCACCCATAAAATAGTGATTCCACCTCACAGTCAAACATCACAAAACCAACATCAGATCAGTCTCTATCCTAGCCTACTAGGTCTCCAGAGTGTTTGTTCAAACCAGGGTTCCAGGACTAGTAACTCAACCACAAATTTTAATGGGCTCCAGGGAATTTTTCCAACTAAAACTCTAAGGCTAGTAACTCAACCCACATCTTTTACCAGGCTCCAGAGCATTTTTCCAACCAGGGCTATGGGACTAGTAACTCAACCCACCAAGGGCTCTAGAGTGTTTGTCCAACCAAGGCTACGGGACTAGTAACTCAACCCAAGCTATTATAGGGCTCCAAAGCATTTGTCCAACCAAGGCTATGGGACTAATAACTCAACCCTAACTGTTACAGGGCTCCAAATCATTTGTTCAACCAAGGCTATGGGAACTTATAACTCAAACCAAATTAAGGAAACATGAGAACCAACCTGAAAACAAAGAAAATAAACCCACAACGCTATGGCTATCCAAAAAATGGCAAGGCTAGGAAAATGCACTATCAATCTAGGCAATCCTCCATGCCAGTGACAGACCATGACCAAGAAACCACATGCATGTGCCATGCATGCCAAAACTAGTGAGGAAGACATACATGCAACTTGATACCTGCAAGAAAAACCTGTTGTAGTTGTTGATACTAATGCCCTCTTGTGCTTTCCTACACTTCATTTGCCTTCTTGCTTCAAAAGTCCAAGTAGACCACACCCTCCAAGATTGCTACAATAAAAATCTAAGTATCCAAGAGTATGAGAGAGAGAGAGAGAGAGAGAGAGTAAATAATGGGAGAGCTCCAAAACTAAATTGATCAAGTCTTGCCCATTGATCCTTAGAAGCCTTTTTATCAATGAGGCCTCTATTTTCTTCATTTTCCATTATTTTCCTTCATTTTCTTCCTCACATGCAACCTATGACCTTTCACCTTCATTTCTTCTTAAGTTTGATAGGATTAAAGGCCTAAAAGAAATATGCCCAAAGCTTGAGCAATTGGTTATTCATGAATCCATTTGTAGGAAAAATTCTGAGATGATTACAAAATATTTGAAAGATTTACCTCTTTTGTTGTGTATCTGATGAGAAAACATTACAATTTTTTTTATGCGATTGGACAAGGGCACCTGATAGTAGTTGGTGGGCCCTAGTATTGCAGCAATAATGCTGCAACTCCTGGAACTCCCTTCTTTAACTTTATCAACCTGGTAGTTCGTAACAAACTTGGAAGCGACGGTGCTGTATGCACAAGTACTAGCTCTTGCCGCGGCTGTCACTTGATCAACTGGCACAAGTCCGTTAGGAGCTTAAGCCAACTTCTATGAGCTCTCAGAAGAAGCTTTTTAACTGATGGACGAAAGCTAACTCAAAGAAGGCTAATCTACTTGCAAAAAGAAACTGCAAAGTTGAAAGGAAACGTAAACCCTAGCAAACCCTAATTTTACCAGCTAGCCCTACTGATGCGAAAAAGAGGATGCAAGCTACTGAAAGAGATGCCATTACTTCTAGGAAGGTAAAATACATGTGTCTAAACTACATCATTATGAAGAAAACATCTTTTTGTATTTTTGATTAAGTTGTCAGATTTACCATGCATGCACTTTCACTGTTTTTGACTGTGCAGAGGTGGATCGGTGGAAGGAAATGCTTGCAGGAGGTTGGAAAGGTTAGAAGAGGTCCTAAGGGGTCCCCAACACCCTTCCTGAGAGTTTCACAGAGTTTGGCTATAAAGAAACCTCATTCGTGAGCTTCAACAGGAAGTCTGTAGGGGTTCTACAGGATGTTCTGGAATTCTACAGGATGCTCTGTAATTTTCTACAAGATGCTCTGAAAAGTGGATTTTGGAGGGTTGATGGAGGGAAAAATGTGGAGGAACGAGTATGGAGGTGAAATAGGGGTGTAGGGGAGTTCAAGACTTGGAGGATGGAGTTGAGGAGTGGCGCAGATGGTGAGATTTGTTCAAGGAGGGATGAAATGATGTTGCACAAGAAGATGAGAATCATGGCAAAGTAAGCGAATGAGGCAAATGTAAGGTAAGGGTTCTAAGTGAAGGGTGAAGTAGGTAGGTTGGATAGAGTATGGGCAGGTAAGGAAGGATAATAGGTACTCTGCAAGTGGTTTTTCAAACTGAACAAACAAACACTTATAAAACCTATGACCTAGTTACTTCACTCTAATCTGACCTAACAGCAAAAGGAAATGAACATAAGTTTATTCGAAATGAAATACGTGAAATAAATATGCAACTAAGCAATCATAAACTGAAGCATGCAATCAAAACTGATATCAAGTTCGACAACTAAGAATCCAACACTACTAATTGCATGGTAAAGCAAAGACAATGTTTTTGGTGGCAGCAAGGTCACCTTGGTCCTAGCTCATGATTCCATTGAGGGGGAGGTGAGATCCAAGGTTCTTGGTAGCCGTTTTCTGAAGATCTTCCCTGTGATTAACCTATCAAATAAATCTGAACATGAAAAGATACTTTAACCATAAAAAACAACCTAAATAACAAAAAAAGATTTAAATCTAAATATTAGATTTTATTATAAGAATGCAGCAAAGACACATAAAAGTAAACAAAGGAGGTACTGGGCACTTGAGATGGGCCCAACCCTAAGGGCTACAGCCTCCTAAGAGAGATTCGAGCTGGTGCAAAGCTGGATTCATCTTTATTGCTCAAGAAATAATAGTTACATCAAAAACTGTCCACAAGGAAAACTTGAAAATGTGCTGAAATGCAAAGCTAAACTACTGCCCAAAAAATGACTAAAATCGAACTACAAACTAGCTAGCTTCTGCCTACAAAGTGACTAACTATTGGCTAACCAAAATGAGGCCCTAAGCCCTCTTATTTATACAAATTGAGGACCCCAATAGTCCTCCTAAACTTTAGGGACTCAGCTGCCCAAAACTTGCAGTTAACAGCAGTCCTACTTGACTTGCTTGGCTGCCCTTGTGATAATTGATTTGGTGGGCCCTTGAACTCCGAGCTGATGGTGGAGAATTCGAGGTAAGGGCCCATAAAGGAAGGGGACACCTTCCTAAAAATCCTCTCCACGAATTTGGCTGCCAAGTGCTTATTTAAACCTTTGATTTTGTCTCCATATTGACCAAAAAGACTACACAAAGCACACATTAGACTTGTTGGCATAATGACTAACCCAATTCACTCTATTAGCATAAATATAATAAAAAAAAATGCAATAACTGTAAGATGGTGGATTAAGTCGAATTAGGAGGTTGAATGAGCCCATATAATTATCCATTTTTGGGGCTCATCATCACCCCCCTACTGAAAGTGTTGCTCATCCTCTGAGCAACTAATCTATCTCTTCATCTCTGATGGCTCTGGTGGCCTCCTTGTCATGCCAAGCTTCTAAAGTGATGTCCTCTTCTCGGTCATGAAACCATGCTTTTCTCTCTGCTTCTTCCCACTGCCTGTGCTCCTTTTCCTAGAGAATTCTCAACTTCCTGTAGAACTGTCTCAACATCCTGTAGAGAGGCTTTTGTGTCCAACCTTTCCATTGTCTCCCTCCAGGTGGATGTCTTCGGGCTTCCCCACTCATATGTTATGGATGCCTTGGAGGGGGACCTCTCCTTTGGTGTGGTAGGGGTGTCTACAATTGTGATTAGCTCTTTTGACGGAGGCTGGGGTCTACCAGTCTTAATCCTCACACTCCTTCTTGCCTTAAAATACAGGGGAGGCTCCCTCTTTCACTTTTCCTTCTGCTTGGGAGATGTGCTTAGGGTGGCTAGCACAACTGCTGCCTCCCTAGCTAGAATCTTGGGCGATTTCTCCTTCTGCTGCCCTTTCCCCAGACTTCCTGTAGAAAGTCCTGTAGTGGCTATTTTCTGGCTTCCTGTAGAAGCAGTTTTCTGGATTCCTGTAGAAACGGTTTTTACTGATTTGGCTTGCTTGGTTGGGGGTGCCTTCTCTTTGACTTGTGTTGTGGTTGCCTTGGCTGTTCCCTCACTTGTTTGGACTTTTTCAGTCCTCTCTACCTGGGTTTGCAACCGCTTCTCCCTTGGCATCTGTGTTTTTACTCCACCCACAGCTTTGGCCTCAGCAGCTTGTCCTATGTCTTGCTTTTCTTCTTGCTTTTCCTGTGGTGGTTTGCCCTAGATTTTCTTACCCTTAGCTTCCTTACCCTCATTTTTCTTCTCTGCCTCAATATGCTCCTTTTCCTCACTGCTGGATGAAGTGAGTTCTTCGGCTAGAATCCAGATATCATCATTCTTGGTCATATTGCGAAAAGTATCCCAGGAGAGAGGGACAATATAAGTATGGAGGGCATCTTCTACTAGAAGCTTGATAAGCCCATGATGGGTCAGTTGGTCTGGTGTTCCTTCCTTCAGTTTTGTGCCACACTCAATCAATGACTGTAGGAGGAAATATGGGAGGCTTAATTTTTGTTCTGTGGGTAAATCCATCTTATGCCTGAGCTCAGTTAACAACCGGAAGTGATAACCATACACAATACTGAATCACCCCTCATAGGTAATATACTTCATAATCTGAAGGCTGACCTTGCTCCAAAATGGCTGAAGGTTGGCTCTCCGGACCCCATTCTTATCCTCTGAAAATTGTTCTTCCGGTAGGACGAATTCCTTTTTGGCCTTCTGGCCCAATTTCCTTTCCTCTTTATCCCAGGGTATCCCCAATGGCAAATCAGTGACCCGACTAATGAGTTGTGGGGTGAGTTTCAAGGTCAATCCTCTGAAATTTACAGTGGCCAAAGTTTTTGATTTGGGCTGCAGGGACCTTAGGAACTCCCCTGCTATCTCATCATCGTGACCTTGAATTCTGTCACAGAAGGTCATCCACTTTGCACGGGTAAATAAGTCTACCACCTCAGGAGTTTCTCTCAACTTCTTGGAATCCGAGGGTTCCTTTCTGATAAACCCTCCTGGCATGGTGAAAACACTCTGTTTTTGGCTTGAGTTCTGGTTAGAATGGAAATTCTGGTATGGTTTCGTCCTTTGTTTCTCAGGACAGGGTTTCTCAGCTATTTGTATCTCCCCTTTCACCAATTCCCTGGTTATACTACTACTGCTGCCCAAAAACTCGACTTGTCAAAAGGAAATTAGGCTCTCACAGACAGGGCGCAGAGCTTGTTTTTCTATTCCATCCACATAACAGTCACAATTTTTTTTTTTGTATGTGCATAGGTGAGCCTTACAGCGGTTTATCGCTTCTACCGGAGGAATTTTTTTAGCAGGAATTGTGGAGGAGAATTTGACGCAGAACCAACTGAAAAATTCCATGTGACACACAGGCAAACTGTTATTCTTGACCCATAGGTAGACTTGTCTCTAATTCTCCTGCTCCAGACATTTCATTCACCACCTTTCGAAATATATCATGCAGGGAAGAGTGTTTTTCGAGCCTACCCCTTCTGGGACTCCCAATTTGTCGAAGAAAAATCCAGGCTTTTCTGCTCTGGAAGGCTATGCTGTAATTTCTTGTACAACGTCTTCCTGTAGAACGCTGGCCGGCTTCTGTAGGATGTCTCTGCACCTCTGAACGATCTTGGTATGCGGGAGAACTTTGAACAGGCCGAAAAACTTGGCGAAGGACGTCAGTTTAACAGAATTCAGAGGAAGAGGACGCATACTTCGGCAGAAGAAGTTTGCAAGTGTAAATGAACAGCGGTTAACGTGGGTCCTCAGCCGAGCATTTTGAATTACAGTGCAATTCGTGGCGAGGGGATGAGGTGGAAAAATGTGTGTTGTCTTGATTCGAAATGCAGTGATGTTATGAACTGTATGTTCTCTTCTATCTGTTAATCATTTGATGTCCTGTGTGCTGGAGTTCAATACGTCTACCACTACCTATGTTTTTCAAATTTCACGTGACTGACTATACACGGGCGCTGGTGATCCCTGGAGGAGCACAATCAAATTTGGCTAGCTTTCTAGCTGAATCCCACCATCTCATTCGTTCATGTAGTGCTTAGATTAGATTCATACAATAGATGAACGAATTTTAGTCACATACTTGGAAGTCAATTGGTTGTTGTAAGGTGTTGTGGCCTTTCATTTGCTGCATGCACTGGTTTCTGTGGTTGCATGATGGCTTGGTGGCTGATTCATGGCTATTTTTTCTTGTGCAGGTATCCTCTGGCCAGATCCATGCTGCAGGAGCTGGCTTCACGTTAAGATCTGCACCCTCAAGCTACTGATGTTGAATTTTCACAGGCCAGAAACTTGTTTTCGCCATTGCTCCCGAATGATAGACCGGATAGATCTGAAACTTGCTGAGCATGTTCCTATCATCATTATGCACCTCCCATAGCAAAATTGCGATCAATGGATGCACAAATTTCGAGAAAAATGTGAAATGGCTGAATATTACAGAGATCAATTTCTCGGAAACCATGCATCGGAATCAGCTGAAACTGCTTAGATAGGTTACTGTCACCCATATGCATCTCCCCATGAAAAAGGTTTTGAAATGGATGCACGGATATGGAGAAAATGCAAAAATGGCTGAAGGTGATAGAGGCTGATTTCTTGGAAACCATGCACCAGAATTGGCTGAAATTGCTCAGGCCTGTTGCCATCATCCCTTTACAACTCCCTGTAAAATAGTTTTGTAAATGGATGCACGGTTTTCAAGTTATGGAAAAAACAAATTTTGTTCTATGTATTTTTTCTTCAAAGCATTCTGCAAGTTTTTGCATGGAAAGAAAAACTGAGCTTGCACTGTGATGCAGGCATGGAGATGATGGAGGAGGAGTCTAAAAATTGTAGGAGGACTTCTGAACCCTTGATGAAGCTATCATGTTCGCCAAACTACCTTTTTGCAATCCATTTTTAGCTTCTTGTAATTTCTACAGGAACTTCGTGTAAAAAACACAGTTTTGAGGAAAAAAGCACAATGAGATGGAAATAATGATGGAGAAGGGTGAGGGATGGAAACATGGATGCTTGCAGGCCTCATGGACAAATTCCTAGCCTTATGGTCCTTGTTATGCGGAAAGAGTTATTTTTGCGGACAAACCTAACCTCCCTAGGAGTCTAAGACTCTCTAGTGACAAACAAGACAAACAAGAGCAATCCTTCTCTAAACATACATTATTCTATGAGAAACCAAATGTTGTTCGATCCTACCTCAAATCCAACGCTTGTTGTAGCAG
>APFE031732774.1:109480-124624 GCA_000404065.3 Pinus taeda
ACTCAGTAACAGGAACTGTCCTCGCAAAATCCTACTTTCTACAATCTACCTACATATCCTAAAATCTAGTTGATTCATTTTTTAATGAGGTTGACTCAGTAAAAGAACTATCCTCATACTAACCTGTTTCATTTTTTAACGAGGTTGACACAGGAACAAAACTATCCTCACGACAGCCTGTTTCATTTTTTAACGAGGTTGATGCAGGAAAAAACTATCCTCACAATCTACCTATATAACCTATCCTTGTTTCATTTTTTAACGAGGTTGACACAAGACAAGGAACTATCCTCAATACTCACTGATTCATTTTTTAACGAGGTCGACACAGTAAAAGGAACTTTCCTCATTGCAGCCTGTTTCATTTTTTAACGAGGTTGGTATAGGAAAAAACTATCCTCGCTACACCTTGTTTCATTTTTTAACGAGGTTGATACAGGAAAAAACTATCCTCGCATTCGGTTTCATGTTTACGCAAGCTTGAAACGAAAAACTATGCTTGTTATAAGTTCACATGCCCCCAGCATAATGATGCAAATCAAGGTACATGCCCCCCTAAGCCCGAAAAAGTATAAAATAATACCTAGGAGAACCACTTGATCTTGCGACCAAGGAGTACTTTCATGATTAGTGTCTTTGACCTGAAAAGTAAAAAGCGATCAAGGACACGTCGTTTTATTTCCAGGATCGAGTTTGAAACGACAAAAACCCGGCAATCTTTTCCTGTTTTTACGGTCAGAAAAGGGCTATAAGGGGACCGTCTTTTAATTCCGTTTTAACGAGTGTAAAAGAAACGCTTGGCAATCTTTTCATTTTTTAGGAGTCAGAAAAGGGCTTAAAAGATGACTCTGATGCGAAACCAGAGATTCTGGGTTCGATCCCTAGTGGAGTCGCCAATTTATTTGTCATGCGGAAAAAGTTATTTTTGCTGACAAAACTAACCTCCCTAGGAGTCTAAGACTCTCTAGTGACAAACAAAACAAGTAAGAGCAATCCTTCTCTAAACATACATTATCCTATGAGAAACAAAGTGTTTTTCGATCTTACCTTAAGTCCAACGCTTGTTGTAGCAGCCTAGCTTCGTTGATCCAGATGAGCTCCTCCTTCACTTTGAAACCTGCATACACTAACAATCAAACGATTACATAACACCTGAATATTCCATAAAAAAAAGCATATTCAACATATAGACCAAGGAGTATATGAAACAATTCATTAACAACAAATCATTGAGAAGAATGGACTTATTTGTATTAAGGAAACAAAAAAGAAACCATTACAACCTGAGCCTTGGTGTTGTGCAAGTTCCTCCCAGGGTCCAGCAAGAGTTTTCCTCTACTTTGACAAGCTCACCTACTTCCAATATGGCAATAAGAAAGGATGGTAATCTCTCCTTACAAGTTTACAATGGAAGTCCTAATTCCAGCAGCATCTACCCTTTGGAATGTTCAGCTTTCAACCTCCCCTCCTCTGGCCCAAGGCCTGTATTTATAGTGTTCTAGAGGAAGTTATTCAGTTCCAACATCAATGGGATACTCCCTCTTTTGGATGGGGTAGCTCCTCTCTTGATGGGATAAGTTCCTCTATCATAGGGATGCATGAACCATCTGGAGGCGCTCAATACACGTCAAACACTCTTCTAGAAGGCTCTAGAAGTGACCACAAGTAACTTTTTAAAGATGAAACTCGCGCCTTTTGACCTTTACAGGGGTACGCACCCATCCTTTAGCTTACAGAGCGTACAAGTACGCAGGTACAGTGTGTTTGGAGTGCGTACACGCAGGCAAGGTAGAGAGAACCTGCGTACCCAGAGATAAACATGTTTTTAAGTGACTTTCTCTCTTTTTGAAGTTTGATATGGAGAGCAGAGGTATTAGGCTTGACAAGGAGGATAATATGACTATTGATGGAGCCATATTAACTGCAGATAGTCATGGTGACAAATTTCAGTGTAACAGTCCTCTTTGGAGATCGATTTTGGCTTGTTTGTAGGCTTCTTGTAGAAGACACAAAACTTCCTGTAGAAAACACAGTTTTGAGAAAAGAAGCACAATGAGATGGAAATAATGATGGAGAAGGGTGAGGGATGGAAACATGGATGCTTGCAGGCCTCATGGACAGATTTCTAGCCTTATGGTCCTCTTCGGAGATCGATTTGGGCTTGTTTGTAGGCTTCCTGTAGAAGACACAGAACTTCCTGTAGAAAACACAATTTTCATAAAAGAAGCACAATGAGGTGGAAAAAATGATGGAAAAGGGTGAGGAATGGAAACATGGATGCTTGCAGGCCTAACCAATAGATTCAAAGCTTTAGATTCCCTTCCAAAATCGAATCTGGCTCGCCTGAAGGTTCTACAAGATGTTTCCTGTAGAAATATAGAACTTCCTATAGAAACGCTTGTAGCTTCCTGTAGAAAGCCCAGAACTTCCTCTGTCTTTGTTTTGAGCGATCCTCCTGACCTGCAATGTCCTTCTTGCAACCTGCAATTATTCAATGGAAATTAGGTTTACTTTCTTTTATCTCTTTTCTTTTTTTTTTCTCTTTTTTTTTTTTGAAAACAACTAGGGCGCCTCATGGAGGTTTTCACCCTAATTGCCTGCCCTAGGCGCCTCCAAGGGAGGTTTTCACCCAAGGATCTTATTCTTTTTCTTTTCTCTTTTTTTCCAACCCATTGACCGCCTCATGGAGGTTTTCAATCAATGAGCCAATCTAAGGCGCCTCTGAGGAGGTTTTCACCTTAGATTTTTCCTCTTATTTCCATTTTTTCATTTTTTTTTCCCTACCCTACTTGAAAAACAAAATCGTTCTCAAGTATAAGAATACTTCCAATGGAGCCATGCACACATCGAGATTAGAGACAAAATGCTGTGGAGGCTTGAAATGCATGCTTTGACAGGTATCCGAATTTCAGAGACCAAATGATTTGACTTTGAAGGGATTAAGCATAGCTGAGGAAGAGAGTACTGCTGCAAATTAGTGATTGTCTGGAACCATATCTCAATATAGCTCTGATATCCTTGGTCCTTTTGCTGATCTGGATCATTTTTCATGTCACTTTCTACCATGACCTTCTCATCTTCCTCTTGTTGCTGATTTTTCTCTTGAGTACATGGAGGATTTGATGGTAACCATGAGGGAACTCTCTCGATCTCTGATTCTGATGTCTTCTCTTCATCGAGTGTAGCTCGTGGTTCTTTGATCTTGTCTTTTGAATCTTCTTTTGCTAGGTATGGTCCTTCAATGCTTTCAAGATAATCTCTTTTCTACAATATTCTTCCTGAGCTATGGTGAAGATCATTGAGCTCAAGAGGAGTCATTTGGACATGTTGTGCCTCAGCTTTGCAATTGGGTTGAGCTGCTCCAATGTGCGGGTTTGGAAATGGTGGTATGGGTAGTTGAGTGGGGGTGTATATTTGAGATGGATGCAGATGGGGTTGTGGTTGGGCAGGCATTTGGGGTTTCCTTGGTGGAGTAGGAGGCAATGGTTGCGGTTGAGCAGGTGGTGGAGGAAAATGAGCGAGAGGAGTGTTGTACTGGGGCCTCCACCCCTGATGAGGTGCATTCCACTGAGGCTGTGGCTGAGCATAAGAGTGAAACGAATGAACAACTGGTTGGGCATAATATGGATCTGTGAAGGAACAAGGAGGAGGTGTGAACCAAGAAGGATGAGCAGGGGGGCCCCGAGAAGGCATGAAAGTGGCTTGATAGGGGTCGTAATAGTTCTCGGATGTCCCTTGCAGTTCTTGCTGGTAAGGTATGGGTCCATGTGACCTCCTTTGGTTCATGAAATAGAGTGGTTCAGTGACTTCTTTGGCCCTTTGATGTGCAGCTTTGATTCTAGGCAAGGAAGGGCACTGATCTGTAGGATGGTATTCTTCACAGACAAAACACACTTCTATGGAGTACAATGGACATTCGTTCCTAGGATGCTTTCTAGTGCACCTGGGACAAAAGATGGCCAAAGCCCTCTTGGCTTCCTCTTGCTTCCTTTAGATCTGCAAAGTATCCAGTTGCATGGCAAGGAACTGCCTCATATCACTCTTGAAATCTTCCATCTGATTTGCAAATTCGTTTTTGGATAAGGTACCGCTACCGACATTTCTGCTTGCAGCCATTTGCTCCAAAGGAATGTTTTCTTCTTCTTCTTCTCCCCTAGAGGTTCTTCAAATATGTCTTGTTGTCCACCTAAGGGTTCTTTAATCACAGCCATCGAAGAAGAGAGAAGGTTGGCTGTGTGAAGCAGTGGGGGTGTTGTGTAATCATTTTTCTAACTTATCTCTACTCCTACAAGGCATGAAAGAAAATCTTTTTGGTTGATTTTTTTTTTTCTACTTGTACCTGCGAAACTGAAATAGATTGAACTGCAACTAACTATCTTGTTGAAATGAAAATGCAGAATTGAAAGGAAAGCAGGAAAGGACTAATCTATTTTGCTGAAATGAAATTGCAGGAATGAAATGCTAGGCTACGCTTGCGGAATTGAAATGCTAATTTACGCCTGCGGAATTGAAATCCTAATCTACGCTTGCAGAATTGAAATTGCATAATTGAAATTCTAATCTACGAAAGCAGGAAATGTCTACTCTACTTTTGCAGAAATGAAATTGCAGAATGGAAATGAAATAAACTACTTAGTAGAAGGTTGTAGTAGAAAATAGAAAAATAGCATCAATCACCAATACTCTGACGCTTCCCAGTAACGACGCCAAAAAGATGGTGGGCCCCAGTATTGTAGCAATAATGCTGCAACTCCTGGAACTCCCTTATTTAATTTTATCAACCCGGTAGTTCATAACAAACTTGGAAGCGACGGTGCTGTATGCACAAGTACTAGCTCTTGCCGCGGCTGTCACTTGATCAGCTGGCACAAGTCCGCTAGGAGCTTAAGCCAACTTCTATGAGCTCTCAAAAGAATCTTTTTAACTGATGGACAAAAGCTAACTCAAAGAAGGCTAATCTACTTGCAAAAAGAAACTGGAAAGTTGAAAGGAAATGTAAACCCTAGCAAATCCTAATTTTACCAGCTAGCCCTACTGATGCGAAAAAGAGGATGCAAGCTACTGAAAGAGATGCCATTACTTCTAGGAAGGTAAAATACATGTGTCTAAACTACATCATTCTGGAGAAAACATCTTTTTGTATTTTTGATTAAGTTGTCAGATTTACCATGCATGTGCTTTCACTGTTTTTGACTATGCAGAGGTGGATCGGTGGAAGTAAATGCTTGCAGGAGGTTGGGAAGGTTAGAAGAGGTCCTATGGGGTCCCCAGCACCCTTCCTGAGAGTTTCACAGAGTTTGGCTATCAAGAAACCTCATTTGTGAGCTTCTACAGGAAGTCTGCAGGGGTTCTACAGGATGTTCTAGAATTTCTACAGGATGGTCTGTAATTTTCTACAGGATGTTCCAAAAGTGGATTTTGGAGGGTTGATGGAGGGAAAAAGGTGGAGGAACGAGTATGGAGGTGAAATAGGGGTGTAGGGGAATTCAAGACTTGGATGATGGAGTTGAGGAGTGGCGTAGATGGTGAGATTTGTTCAAGGAGGGATGAAACGATGTTGCACAAGAAGATGAGAATCATGGCAAAGTAAGCGAATGAGGCAAATGTAAGGTAAGGTTTCTAAGTGAAGGGTGAAGCAGGTAGGCTGGATGGAGTATTGGCAGGTAAGGAAGGATAACAGGTACTCTACAAGTGGTTTTTCAAATTGAACAAACAAACACTTATAAAACCTATGACCTAGTTACTTCACTCTAATCTGACCTAACAACAAAAGGAAATGAACATAAGTTTATTCGAAATGAAATACGTGAAATAACTATGAAACTAAGCAATCATAAACTGAAGCATGCAATCAAAACTGATATCAAGTTCAACAACTAAGAATCCAACACTACTAATTGCATGGTAAAGCAAAGACAATGTTTTTGGTGGCAGCAAGGTCACCTTGGTCCTAGCTCATGATTCCATTGAGGGGGAGGTGAGATCCAAGGTGCTTGGTAGCCTTTTTCTGAAGATCTTCCCTGTGATTAACATATCAAATAAATATGAACATGAAAAGATACTTTAACCATAAAAAACAACCTAAATAACAAAAAAAGATTTAAATCTAAATATTAGATTTTATTCTAAGAATGCAGCAAAGACACATAAAAGTAAACAAAGGAGATACTGGGCACTTGAGATGGGCCCAACCCTAAGGGCTACAGCCTCCTAAGAGAGATTAGAGCTGGTGCAATGCTGGATTCATCTTTATTGCTCAAGAAATAATAGTTACATCAAAAACTGTCCACAAGGAAAACTTGAAAATGTGCTTAAATGCAAAGCTAAACTATTGCCAAAAAAATGACTAAAATCGAACTACAAACTAGCTAGCTTCTGCCTACAAAGTGACTAACTACTGGCTAACCAAATTGAGGCACTAAGCCCTCTTATTTATACAAATTGAGGACCCCAACAGTCCTCCTAAACTTTAGGGACTCGGCTGCCCAAAACTTGTAGTTAACAACAGTCCTACTTGACTTGCTTGGATGCCCTTGTGATAATTGATTTGGTGGCCCTTGAACTCCGAGCTGATGGTGGAGAATTCGAGGTAAGGGCCCATAAATGAAGGGGACACCTTCCTAAAAATCCTCTCCATGAATTTGGCTGCCAAGTGCTTATTTAAACCTTTGATTTTGTCTCCATATTGACCAAAAAGACTACACAAAGCACACATTTGACTTGTTGGCATAATGACTAACCCAATTCACTCTATTAGCATAAATATAATAAAAAACATGTAATAAAATAATGAGAATGGTGGATTAAGTCGAATTAGGAGGTTGAATGAGCCCATATAATTATCCATTTTTGGGGGTCATCAGTAGTTTTCATATCTAAATCCTATATTTTTGAGATAGGTTTACAAAGGTACATTGCAAACATTCAAATTACTAAATCCGGTTTTGTGCATTAGGGCAATGTTGCAGATCAAACTGTTGGCTGTATTTTAGAAGTGAGAAAAGGATGGGTAAAATTACATGTATGTACCATGCTCACATGGTTAGAATATTTCTCTCTTATGCATTTTATTTTGATAGACTGGATCCAATTGATTTTGAAACTCGAGAGTCACGAGACTATTATATTCTAAAAAGCTCAGATAAACTTGGAGATAATGGCTCAATTTTGGAGGGATTTTCAAGAGAATCTTGTGAAGTTAGAGATGGAGGTCCATGTAATTGCCATGCTTTTATGGGTTTTGTGAAACGTTATTGATAAAATTATATACAAAGTTCACAATGCTTGGTTGAGCCAGCAAAATAAGAGAAATACTTGTGAATATTTATTTTCTTTATCAACAGAGAAGTGTTATGCCAAATGATTAAAAGAACAACTAGTAGTTTCAGGGTCCCAAAAGAAAGCATACGAAAGGAATTTGATTAGATTTTAACAAATTGTATTGAGATTATATTGATATTTTTGAGGTAGAAATCAGCTACAAATCAAATCTAGTTTTTTAAGGAGTGAAAGTCAACATTCAAACAGTCAGCTGAATGATTATGAACACTTGGAAAATCAACTCCTAATCCCAATTCTTAAGGCAGACAAAAAACAAGTGGCACAGTACTAGCAAGTTGAAGATTAAGTTCAAATTTCTCATCAAGAGAACCAATAGTCAAAGGATGAACAAGGATAGTTAAAGGAAAGTTATCAAATCTTCATAGAATAGCTCAAAAAATTCAGATTTCTAGGATAAAGTATTTTGCAGTTTCATATGTTCCAGGAAAAATATCAGTAGTTAGTGAACTAACTCTAGTTTCCAAGGCACAAGACATTCAATCAATTCCAAATTTCCTGTAGTTATCTAGAGATTTCTTTTATTTTTGTTAGATTGTTTAGATTTTTCTTCCGGGAATATTGTAACACTTTAGAATTGTAATTTATCTCTATATTGTTTCAATAAAGGGTTGGATTTTGATGCTAAAACCTTGCCATTTTTGTAAAGACTTCTATTGCAGATTTTTCAATTAAATTTTTCTGACTACATTTCATGACAAAGTTTGTTTCTTATGTATGTATTTTCCAATGATTTCAATAACCTATTTTTGCATATGTTTGAGGTAATACAAAAGTACAAGGTAAGGTTGGGTTGAGTATCGACCCCTCTCACAGCCCATTGGAAAGTTATCATCTACACTAAGACTAGCTAATTGAAAAATATGTTTGGATTAGTACCTCTGCATCAATAAATTGTTTCCTTCTTTTATCTCTTAAATATATAGTTGTTTGTTGTAGAGATCCTTCTACACAATTACGCTCTTGATTATATAATTAGGTATTCAAGGAGCATATCTAATTTTCTAAGCTCTCATTCATTCCTCCATCGTCAACCTTTCAAGCTATGTGTTTCTGCCATAGTTGAATGTTGACACTTTGATAAAGCCTTTGCAAGAGAGGGCTTTGTTTGTGAGTAGGGATTTGTGACTCATCAACAACCACCTATACAAATCCTTGATATGGTCATTGTGCTTCATAGGTTGTTTTCAAGTGATAATGAACAACATTAAAAAGCCTCGTAACACGTGAGGGAGCCCCCCTCTAGTTTTAGGGCCAACTTGAAACTAGAGATAGTCGCGTTGGTTTCCTAGCATAGTTTTGCAGCCAAGAACTACCTTCGAGAAATACATGCAACATTTGGCATCGTTGTTAGGGAACAAATTAGCAAAGATATTTTTACTTATAGAATGATCAAGATTAGATCTATTGCTTGTTGGTGAACAATCATTAGGCATCTGAAATTGGTTGCATTTTCTTCACCTGGCAAATCCACTTTGTCTATATGGCAATTCTAGTTGGTTACTGACTTCACTAGTTTGAGATGTCAGTTGCATCCATTGATGTGATGGTGCAAGGCTCAGTGATGGTTGCAATCAGTAGTAGATTTTTCTTCCTCTTGGTAGTGATCACAAAATTCACAAATTCATCCATTGATCTTCAAAGTTCTTCAATGTTTTATGTCTCACAACTTACTCATCTTCACCAATAAGTATCAACAATTCATGGAATTTAAAGTTTATAGTGTATATTCTTGCCATATTTTCAGTTATATCCAAGGTGGTATGTCAGTTAATCCAATGCTCACATTGTTACACTAGAAGTACAACTACACCTAACACTACACATTTTTAGTTCAGTTAGGTAGAGGTGTTTGTGATTGGATAAGTTATTTTCTTGTTTCATTTTGCTATAGATCAATAGTTGTTTCAGTTTGGATTTCAGTTTGTAGTATGAAATTTGGTTTGGTTGAGTGTAATAAGTTGCAGGATATTGGAAGAAGAAAATTTGTTGATTGTTGACTCTACTAGCCTAATGGATTAGGCATTGTTCTACTTACTTTTACCTGCAACAACTGATAGTTTGTCTTTAGTTGGCATATTAAATATTTCATAGTGTAGAACATGTTACATGTGACAAATAATTGATTGTTTTATGCCATGACTCCATTCCCAACACTCAAGACACATGGTCTACCAATTCTTTGCATCTCGTAGGGGGAAGCAAGCCCAAGTTGGAGCCAATGTTGTAGCTTTTTCCTGTCAAAGAAAGGCTACAATTTTTTTCAAAAATTGCTAATTAATATCCTGGCTAGATTCTTGGGAATCTGAAAATGTCCATGAAGAAATGGTTTTTATAAGCTTCTAGGTTATTTTTAAACATAATTTAATTTTTTAAATAAATTTAATTTTATAAAAATATAATCCTATATTTTTATAAAATCAAAAATTTAAAATTAAATTTTATGCATTAAAAAGTACTAGGCTTGGGACCCAATCTCCAAGTTCATGAAGGTCGAATTTCCACAAAGAAACTTACACCAATTCTCAAGCCAAGTCAGCACCAATACACAATGCCAAGCCACGGGACAGGAGTGCATAAGAGCGCACTACATGTTGGAAGGTTTTACACATAATGGTATATAAATTATGCCTTCAACCCTTTTTATCTAGAAAATGTGGTGTTGTACCTCTGAGATAATAGTGGTCGTCTATCAATGCCAGAGCATCTAAGATAATTTTTTGGGGGTTTTTGTTTAAGTTTGGAAGACCAATGAATAAAATAGATTCAACACTTTAATGTTTAACATTTTGAATAATATTAATCCCAAAGTAAAGGGCTGTTATAAAACTTTACACAATGAGATAGCTTGAATAGTGATGAGTTAAAATAAAAAATAATATGATTATGACAAATTTCAGACAAATAGTTTAATAATGATAAGTATGAAAACCTCTGACCGATGTTCAGAAGGTTCAAGAGAATATGCTTATGCTTACAACAAGATGCTGATGATTTATTGATTTAGAGGGAACTAATTAAACAGACAGTTCATTAATCGATTCTCTTTAATTATTATCACTTCAGGAGCTTATAGGAGTAAATTGAGACACAATTATTCCTACCTAGGTACCTCTGTAAGATATAAGAATATGAAGAAAGACATAATGTGTAAACTGGAAAAAATTACAAGAAACACAAACCGTGTAAAACTGAATTTAGAATCCTCTACTTTGTATTAATGGTCCAAAAAAGTCAAGTACATCAAGTGTTTACAAATGCTTCATCAAGGTGCAGTATTCTTCAAGAGTGCAACACTTCTTCAATGGTCAACCTGGTTCAATGGTGAATAGTGAACCTAGTTCAATGTTGAACTTGTTTCATTATTTGAACCCTAAACCTCTCGAGAAGAGAGTTATTTATACAATAGTAGAACTAAGAAAATATCCTAAACTGTTTAATGATTTATTCTCGGAAAAGGAAATATCTTCATGCAAAAAGATGGAGATAGCTATTGAACTGCTGCTTGCTATCCTTGTTATTTTGGTTCTGCTACCTTTGGTCTTTTCTGTTTGATCTTCACGCTGGATGTCATATTTACGTATGACCTTTCATCTAATACTCTTTGACCTTGATGACTTGTCAATATCCTTTACTGTGCCTTTTTACCTTTACTGTACATTTCAAGTTTTTACAGTATATTTCAACAATAAATCATTTAGTTTTTACATGTCTCAGCATCAGGTAGTTTGGATATTGATCAACTTGTTTGTCTTTTATCTATTTCCTTTGTTTTAACTTTCACTATGTAAATAGCTCGTTTTAACATTTGTTGTGTAAGTGACTTCTTTCTGCTTTGTCTCTGGTTTAAACTTGATTTCCTATTTGTACACAAACTTTTGATAAATGAAGCCTTTTTGAATAGATTTCCTGAGAATCTTGGAGTAAACAGGTTTTTAACTAGTGTTAGAATTGTTTATCTAGTCTCCTGGTCTTCTGCTGATCACCTGCAAAATACAACAATTTGTTAAGAAAAATAGAGGTTGGCAGGGAAGAGATAAATGGCTTTAGGCATGGCGCATGTGTTTGGACAAAGTCCTGATGATGTTTATGTTGAAAATGCAACAAGATGATGGAGCTTAGTGAAAAGAAGTCACCTTCACTAAGTGTGCCCGCAGGCTATTTTTGGCACAAATTCTATTTTTAGACTATGTCTATTTTTAGACATGTGGATCATGGTCTATGAGTTGCAGGATGCTATTTGTGGATGAATGGTCATGTTGGTAAAAATAGATGGACCTCTATTTTTATACATATGGGCGGAGTCTATTTTTAGACTACCAGGCTAAATATAGAACAATCAAATATTATTAGCTCTTTAATAATATTTGGACTATAAACATTATCTTATTCTCTTGGAGCACTTTAGTTCGAGCTACAGATGTGGCACATGCAACTGCCAAAAGGAAATACGTGTTTCTTATGGGTTACTTGAGCTACTGCATGGAGGACTTCAGTTAGAACTTCAGTGATTGAGTTCTGTGGAGTTGGATGAGCACTTAATGGAGTTGTGTTGAGTTTAACTTAGTTGAACTAGTTGTATTTAGTCTAACTGATCAATAGACTAAGTGATGAGTGGTGTGAATTAGTTATTAATTAATTCACAAATTATTAACTCATAAAGCAACTGAAGAATACATCAGTTAACTCAGTGCATGGATAGTTCAGTGGAGACAAGTGTTAGAGATGAGTGAAAGGGCAAGAGAGATGTCAATTGTGACTATAGTTGTGCATGAGATTTGGACAATCAATGGATTGAGTATTGCTAATGAGGATTGCATGGTATATCCAAAGGAAATACAAATTTGGATCATTGATTCATCAGTATTCTCATGCAGGATTGCGTAGTGGAGGCAGGCAAGCAGCGGAGGAGATTTGAGCCAGTGATTGATTCAGATCTGAGCTAGTTTGTGTGTAACAGGTGGAGATAGTACTGAGTACTTATGAGGAGTATTGTAATATGTATTGTTACATTTTCTCAATCAATATAATATATAGATAGTTGGGGGTTTTCAGCTATATGCTTTCCCCATGATATACTATGTTGATATGTGTGATTGATGATTCAATGTGCGCATGCGATTGTTTCTTAATTCCGCAAAATTGATGATCAACGTAGAGGAGGTTATGTATTATGCATGATTCTACAAATAGTGTATAATTAGGATAATCTTTGTGAATAAGTGTCATATTATTCAAAATTTCTACATGGTATCGGAGCTGGTTGATTTGGAGAAGAGATTTTTATAGGATATCAAAGCGTAGTTGATCATCGGATCTATTATTCAGAAAGTGTTTACATTTTATTTCTTCAAGCAGAGTATGTAATCAGGCCAGGTAGCCTCTGGATTCATCCTTCTTTTGGAAGCTGAGATATCCAGTGAATGCCCATACAGTCGATCTCTATACGAGAAATACTTTGTTCTCACGAATTTTAGATCAGAAGCGGTTCAGTTTTGAGCTATTGGAATTCGAATTTGCAGCAATGTTTTCTTGGTGTCAAAGTTGAAATGTCTTTCAACGGATTGCGATTGGAGTATGCCCTTGAGGGCAGCTCGAACTATATTTCATGGAAGGACAATATGGAGGCAATGTTAGATGATAATGGGTTGAAGGAGTTCATAGATGCGGATGTCCCAAAACCTACTGATGCTGCTCAAGTCGGGGATTGGCAAAATAAGACAGCAAAGTGTCAAAGGATTCTGTTGGAGGGCGTGAGGGATCACATTGTGTCCAACCTCCATGGAAAGGCTTCTCCATACTTGATGTGAAAGCGTTGATAGATCTATTCCAAAGCAAGAGAGACTAGAGGAAGTTGGTGCTCAAGGATAAACTCATAAACATAAAGTGTGAGAATGGAGACAATATGCCACAGTATCTCACGAAGTTCACCCAATTCCGAGATGAGCTGGGAAGTATGGGGGTGACTGTCAATGATGAGGACTTGGTGAGCTTGGCTCTACTTGGTCTTCCGAAGAGTTGGCATTCCTATCAGGACTCTGTCAATGCTCGGGATAAATTGCTAGGATGGGAGAGTCTTTGGTCAGATCTTGTGCAAGAGGAGATCAGGCGGAACACCAGAGATAGTTCTTCAACTATGCATGATGAGGAGAATTGTGCCTTAGCAAGTAAGGAAAAGAAGGGAAAGGAGAAGATTTATCTTTTCGAATCCAGTTCTTCCAATGATGGGAAGAAGGTTGAAAAATCAAAAGTGCAATGCTTTCGTTGTCATGAGTTGGGCCATTATGCCTCAAATTGCCCACAGAGGAAATCCAAGAACGGATCTGGGGAAGGATCTAAAGGTGAGGCACTTGCTTCACAGTTTGAGTTGGATTTCACACTATTCGCATGCATGGTTTCATCCATGATGGGAAGCGGTTGATTTCTTGATAGTGGAGCTTCTTTCCACATGTCCGATGACAAAATTTTGTTCAGTACTTTGGAGGAGAAAGATCTCCAGATACTCATAGCGTTGGGTAATGATGAGAATTATAGTGTCTTAGGTGTAGGCATGGTTATTTTTCAGAGGGAGCATGAATCTCAAATTACCTTGACTGATGTCAAGTATGTACTAAGATTGAAGAGAAACTTGGTGTCGATCGCGATGCTGGAAGATAGAGGCTATGATGTAGTCTTCAGAGAGGGAAAGGTTTTCCTTCGACACATCATCACTAGACAGGTGAAGTAGATTGGTTCACGGGTCAAGAACTCGTATGCTCTTGAGGTTCAAGATGCATGTAAGGCCTTCAGCAGCAAGGCAACTGATGGAGACTTGGTGGTTGAGAGGGAGGGTATATTACCTCTCAACATGCAGAGCCAGAAGAAGTCTCAGACAATGGTGGAGGAGCCACGATTGGTGCAACAACTTCAGGAGGTTGTGGAGCAACCACAACTGGGGAAGCTGAGTGGAGATCGAGTAGAGACATCTACTCATGCAGAGACCTCCAGTAGGGGGAAACTTCAAGCCAGGTGGGTTGAGGGATGACATGCAGCCATACCTCCAGGTAGGAGCTGGGGCGATATAGAGTGATCGTCCCAAGGAGGAGGGGCGTGATCCTTGAGGTACCCAACCTCTTGGATGAGACCTTGCTACAGGAGCCCTAATGTGGAGTAGTAGGAATTGACTGATTAGGTAGAGACAGATGCGGATGGAGCGGCAGAGAGAGTGACAGTCTAGGGAATCCCAGGACAGCGCATAGCATGCAGGCTGCAACAATGCGAGAGGCACAAGTGTTTTGCACAGTGTTAGGTGGCACAAAGAGGTGTGCAATGGTGTGAGATGCATGGGATGTTGCAGTAGCACAGATGTCAAAGAGTGAGCACTTGTCAGCAGTAGGTAGAGCTTCAGCATCAGAGTATGTTCCTAGCCCAACAGAGTGGTCAGTTGGGAGTGTTTTTTTTGTTCCAAGTGTTGTTGGAGCAAAGTGGAGCGGGTAGATGTGTTGCATGCAGAACATTCCAGAGTTACAGGATCGGGTTTGAGAGGAAGCCTTTCTTGTTGAGAGGGAATGTTGAAAAGTGTGCAAAAAGAAATTCTTGTTGAGAATGCAACAAGATGATGGAGCTTAGTGGAAAGGAGTCGCCTTCACTAAGTGGGCCCGCAGGCTATTTTTGGCGCAAGTCTATTTTTGGATTATGTCTATTTTTAGACATATGGATCATGTCTATGGATTGCAGGTTGTTGTTTACGGATAATTGATCAAGTTGGGAAAAATAGATGGACTTCTATTTTTAGATCACAACGGAGTGACTGCTCAGTCTAAATAT
>APFE031732786.1:0-13197 GCA_000404065.3 Pinus taeda
CTTTGAATTCCTTCAAGATAAATTTTCAAACCAAGCTTAAGCAAAAATTTAAGAAAATCTACACACCTTTTTTCACTTTGTAGGAGCTCGATATTGCCTCTGATGTATCTCTGTACTTTCCAATCATCTAGTTCTGAATTTGTGATCTATAGTAGCCCTCCGTGTCCTCTTTCCAATGCTACAAGTCTGACCCAAATTGGATTCTCCAAGGAAGAGTTATGCGAAATCTCCCACATTGACTTGATTATAGACTAGTTCAGTAGAGCGAACTTGTACGACATGCCACGAGTCACTGTTTCGACCTTTGGATCTGCAAAATGCACACGAGAAACTACAGTCCGTCCTCTTTCTCTACCTTCTGAAAAAATTTCAATCCGATGCTCAGAGAGAGAGTTATGACGATTTTCCCCAGGTCTCCTGTTTTGAATGTAATTCAGGAGTCTGCAAAAAGACAAACTTCCTCTAATCATATCTCCGCAAATATCGCATAAAAAGCTCTAAAATTTGGACCCAAGGTTCAGCACGATTTCTTCTCAAATGGGTTTTGTTTGCGACTTCTGAAAGGTCACATAAAAAAATTTATAGCGAAAATTCCACGATAACCTGTTTGGAGCAGCGAAACCCTAGAATCCAAAGCTCTGATACAAAATGTTATGAAACCAGCTCAAGAAAAGATAGAAAAGATAGATCAACGCCTTAGAATTCAGCCTCTTCGAGGGGAAACTCCTTACATTACATAAATGAACAATCTTGGAATATACAAATGACAAAACCTCCTTTCTATATATGAGTCTAAGGAGTCACAATATAATCCAGCGACCTAACAATAATAATATAAAGCCACAAAAATAACAATAGAGGGATTCTATGGGGCACAGAAATAACAATATGGGGATAATAGGGGCACAACAATATAAATAAGGGGTATAACTACAATAGTAATGGGGTAATCACTAGTATTATAGGGACCCAACAGGAATAGGGTAAATGAAACCAACATATAAAAGTTTTTCAACTTCTGCCTTAATGGCAGTGACTTTCTTCGGGTGAACTGGTCGAAGCCGTTATCGTATTGGTTTGACATCTGGATACATCTTGATTTCATGTTCAATGATTCTCAAGTCAATTCCTAGCATTTCTTCATATGACCATGTAAAGACATCTCTAAATTCATGAAAGAGAGCGCAATATATTTCCAGTTCTGAAGGAGAACAAGATTTGCCAACATGAATATTCTCTACAACATTAGGTTTGGTCAAGATATTTATGGTGATAGCCTCTTCAATATTGGACAGATTTCACTCAGAATCCACTGTATTTATAGTATTTGATAGAAAATTAAAAACTGAAGGATGATTAAGGTCACTGGAATAATCTTCGTCGTTATCTTGGAGATGGGAATGATGGTGGTAATCATCCCATGGTGCCTCTCCTATCATCATTGACTGAATGATTCCTTCGTCTGTAGAATGTATACGAGACCAAGGATCTAAAGAGGTGTCATATTCTAGAGACCTGTCTATATAAACACTTGATGAGTGTTGATTTGGGTTTTCCGCCCAAGCCCAGAAAATTGATTGCTACAAAATTTCTATGGGGCTTGGGGACAACACCTGGCGATGATCCATACTAACAAAATGTTTAGAAATCTTCTTAATCTTTGATGATGTAGAAGATACCATATTACAAGTTTCCACTATGGCCACTTCTGCCATATTACTTGGAGGCGGGAGGGCAAAAGTACCCATTAAGGCGGGGTCTTTTAGGAGACCTACTCTGACATTTTGAAGCGATTGAGAGCTTCCCTGGATCATTGGAATGCTTCCCGTAGCTTGTGAACTATTGAGGAAAAAGGTTAGTTGGTCAACAATTGTAATTCTGCCTTGGAATGGAAATGCAATATTTCTAAAATATGTTGACACAACAGTAGCCATAACATGAATCCAGGGCCTTCCCAGTAGGATATTGTAATCAAGGTTTCCATCGATGACCTCAACTTCGATTTCTACTATCTTGCCCCTCAGTTCAACTTGAAATTTACTTAATATCCCATACGATGTGTATGTTATTCCATCAAACACTTTTAATGTCATTGATGATCATGACAAGGGTGGTGAGCCTAAAGTTTTCCGGCAACTCATTGACATAATACAAGTAGATGCCCCCTCGTCAATGATTGTTCGATGAACAGTTTTTTTGAGGGCTTTTATGTGTATAAGGAAAGCGAGTTGGGCCGGTAACTAAGGTTCATATCCTTTGTGGTTGAAGGCCACAAGATTAGTATCCGTTGGGTCAATCCCACCTATTGCTGATAATAAAGCTTGCTTTTGGGAGGGGCAATTCTACAGTACTTCAAGTGTCGACATAGCAGATGGCAATTGAGCTAGATCCTCTACTATATTATAATTTTGTCTTGAGCACGAGGATTAAATGTCGATTTATGTACTACTCCCTTGGTGGCTTTATAGTTAATTCAAGAATGATGGGTGGCACAACTTCTTATGAAGTTGTTGTCAAACTACTGGGTTGATCTGTAACCTTGTTGTTCGACATTTGTGGATTCCCATAATCTTTATTCCTTGTTGATATCAAAGCATCATTTTTTTGTTTCGAGATGGATAACATAAGCACTTTGGATGGGGAAGCATGATTGATAACAATCAGGTTAGTTTCTAGGTTCAGAAATGGATCAATCAACACAACTGAGGTATTTGAAGTCTTTAAAAATTTCTCTACCTCAGCGTGACGTAGACAATCTTTCATCCAATGTTCTTCATTACATATGAAACATTGACCTAGTTTCTTTTGCCCAGAAGGGTTTTTAGAGGATTTTTTAGGAGTTGAATCTTCTTGTTTCTTCTTTTTGTTTTTCCCTTTCTTCTTTCCCCCTGGTTGCTTTGGTTCTTTTCCCTTGTCGGATGACACGACATTAACCTCTAAGGCAGGAAGTTCGTCATTTTCTTTTTTACTATAAATTGCAAGGGATTTACCAGATTGAGCCTCTACGGTATGCATACTTGAGGTACCAATCACGCCATCACCGGCATGAGAGTTCTTGTTTGATTTAGGACGAGGAGGAATAGAAAATTCTAGTCTAGAAGCATCAGGGATTTTGTCATAGAGCGTGCCAGACTGAGTATAGATCAAGTCCAAATATTGTGCATGAGCAATGACTTGCTCTTCAGTGACAACTCCTCCTTTCACCACATCTTCCATAATATAAGGTAATAATGAATTAATAAACCACTCAGCTAGAAGCTAATTAGGAACATATGTCTTTACCATTCGACGACAACGTCGCCACTCATGAATATGATCAGATATGTGAGTGGTTGTTGTCTGTTTAAATTTGGTAAGGAGTTTTTTCCTTGTTTCGTACCTTATGGGTAGCTGAAAGTGGGTTAAAAAGGTAGTTGCAAGGGCACTGAAGTTATCAAATGAAGCTCTAGGAATTTTGATGTACCATTTCACTGCTGGACCAATTAGCGTTCATTGAAAAAGGCGAAGCCTAGTCAAATCATCATTGAGGGTGTTGGATGAACACCAAAAATGAAAGGTCATTACATGATTCGATGGATCTTCACCCAAATTTCCATTGAATTTAGGAATATCTGAGGGAAGTTTATGAGGAATCGTTGGCCACCAAGGGGCACAAGCAATTGGATAATTTGTTAACTAGTTCAAATCGAGTAATTCTAGAGTTGCTACAAAGGGAAACTATTGATTCAGGTTTGGCGAAGCATACCCAGGATAAGATGGGATCGCCTGAGCAATAGGTCTTTGCATACCAGCATAATGTATCTGATGTTGGTAATTTTGATAAGGTTGATGGACATAACCAGTATAGAATGGTTGTTTATAACCATTTTGAAAATGGGGTTGTCCATTACCTATAGAGCCTTGTTGCTCAGGTCCTCGGTACACTTGCTGGAATTGTGGTTGTTGATATTGTACTAGCAATGGTTGTTGGACCATTTGTTGTTGCCCAATACTGGCTGATTGACCAAGATGCGGAATGATAACACCCATTTGAGCCTGAGTTGTTCTAGTTAAGGAAGCACTAATTTGAGATTGTGATTGAGCCGTAGAGACAAGAGGCTATTGTACTGCAACCTGGGATATTTGAGGTTGACATACAACAGGTTGTTCTTGTACTTGAGACACAATCACAATAGTAGGTGTAGTAGTAATGTTCGACACAGGTTGGGCTGGTTGCATTGAATATACAACCCTTGGTTGTTGAGGTAGTATTGGTATCCAACCACCGGATGTAATTCTAGTTTGATGTGAATTTTGTTTTGAGCTCCCATATGGTTGTTCTCTAGGAGGGAACAATGAAAAAGCATACTGCCCCCCATATGGTGGCAATCCAGTGCTCAAAGGATAGATGGGTCTTTGAAGACTAGATTGCCCAAATTGAAACTAGTATGCAGGATCAATTTGCTAAGCTTCAACATAAGAAATGCTAGACAGGATCCTGGAGGAACCAATAGAAACATACCATGTCGTCGAAATAGTCCCTAGGTGGACTCCATCTAGTGATTGATAACTAGTTGGGACAGATGGTATACCAGCAAACTTCCTAGGAGTGGTAGTAGGAAGTTCTGTTGCGACTGTATCAAATGACACAATCCTAGATGTTGACGATTGTTCTGACATATTTAGTGTATCCAAAAGATTTCCTAGCAATTCGACAGGAACTTGCGATCAAGGATGATTAAAAGAACTAACTTCAGGAATTGAAGGATTTAGGTGGATCCCAATTCCAAAATGAAATGTTGTACTGGATGGAAGATCGTCTACTATCTCCTTTATGGCAATCAGTCCAGGTGGAAGAGGTAGACCGTTAGGTCCGTAAAATATTTCTGGAGCCAAAGAAGGTATAGCTTCTATAGTGACAGATACTGGAGGGGTGACACCTTCTAAATTCTGGAACTCAACTTCCAGATGTTCAAGTAAGTGAACTTTAGTTTTTGGATCAGCCCTAGATGGAGCTATTTCAGGTATAGAAGTGTCTACCGTTACACTATGATCAGTTCTAATATCCTCTTGTAACTGTGGAACTTCTTCTGTAAGGGCAGATGTACCAGAAATGATCAGAATAACTATAGTCGATGATGATGTTGAAACACAAGTTTCAAAAAAACCAAGAGAGGTGGACTCAGTTAAATGAGACCGTTTTTCCCGGAATAGTTTCATTTCTGGAGTCAAAGATGGTTGACTTGCTAGCCTCCATGAACGATGGGGTTTTGATTGACTTTCTTCCATGATTGTGGATTACTTGATCAACTCAAAATTAAAAAGGGGAAAATTTTATTCCGAATTAGATAAATTTTAATGACGCTTTGACACAACTTTGCTTTTTCAATTTTAAAGAGTCGAGAAAAGGCTAAATATGGCTCTAGTCACCTTCAATTTTTAATGAGCCTAAACTGACAAGTGCTCAGATGGACCTTTTCTTTTAAGGAGTCGAAAAGAAACAAAAGTGACTACTCTGGAAATTTAGACAGAGGGATACCAAACCAATCACAAATCTGCAATATACACCCTGGTGGCAAATTAAAGGGAAATTACCAAGGACTTGTGTACAGCAGCCAATCTTCCCAAATGTTGTGTTCAGTGCATTTCGATCGACAAAATGGCAGACAAAACTTCCTATGGATAAAGGATATCAACCTATTGTGCTCTCCCAATATATACTCGACGGTACATAGAGCACAAGTCCATACTAGCACTTGTTGTATCAAAGAGGGGGAATCACCCAACCTTCGATGAAAACGATAGTTACCAAGTTTTATGACCCCAGAATATGTCTCTAGCCTAGACTTCTAGATGTGTTGCGTTAGGTTCCAAAGTGTTGTTATGTTCATTGAGATTTATTTTAGAGTTGGTCTTGCTTAGAAGTTTGTCTTTCAAGGTTCACCACATGATGTAGATGTAAAATTCCTAAATATCCAATCTAAAATGATAAACAGTCATTTATTTTCTTTTAGCAATGAAAATCCTAGCTACTAAGGAAAGAAGATTACGATTCTTTCAATAGAGAGAAGAGAGCACACACTAAATGCAATTTTCCTAAATCATTTCCGCACACAGTCTAAATGAAAATGCAAATGCATGTATTTGTTTTTTGTTTCCGTAATGTGAGAATGCCAAAAAGGAAAACTAAGTACAGATCTGAATTATTTTCTTCAAAGCGACACTTCGACAATTTCTTTTCAAAATGAAAGGAAGACTAAAACAACACTTTTCGATTTCGAATAGAAAACTACTTTCGACACTTTAAATATTAAAAGTTCAAATCAAATACAATGGCAAAATTATAATCAACTATCTAGAGGAGGAAGACTTTATGTCACTCTTCTTTTTTACTCAAAATGACAGTTGCAACACTTCCTTGCATCAAAAACGACAGTTCGATTAAGCTACTTTTGGAAAAGAAGGACTGTAAATGACAGACAAATACATAAAAACATTTACAAGTCCCTATCAATGGATGATGAATAATGTAAAGGAAAGAGGCTTCAGCAATGAGATATTGATCATGAGCAGCAAAACTACTGAATAGAGCTAAAAACAAGGAGGAAAAACCAAATTCCAAAGAGAGAAACAATATCATTCAGTCATCGCACCTATCCTTAAGGGAAACAGGGATGCATCTCACCTGCAACACACAGGAGGTGAGATGCATACAGGTTGCCAGTTATAGACAGTTTGATGGGACAGGGAATGAAACTGAGTTTGGTTTTTGCTCAAAATTTGCTGCTAAGTTCAGTGATTTAGGTAGAGCTATGATAGACAGTAAAAACAAAGTACAGGGGTATGATCTTATGAGGTTATTGAGCCACCACAAGGGCATTTATGATGCTTGTAAGTCAGATGTTCAATTCATTAACCAACCTGGAGATTGGCTGAAGCAGCATTCATCTACTTTGCATTTGCAAAGCAAAAGCAGTTCGAAGGCTAGTTGGCTAACTTTAGGCTCCGTCTGTAGTTTATAAAGAAAACAAAAATAACAAAAAAACAAACTATTCGCTCCCCAGTGGAGTCGCCATTTTGTTTTCGGGAAAACTAGTGTCTTTTTTATCTACTAGTCCCACTAAGATGGGTAGCTATCTTAGAAACAAACAATTAAAACACTTCGAGATTTCCTTTATGTATGATATATAAGAGAGAAGCAAAGAAGGCCAACTTGCATCTTCCATTTGACTCCTTGCTTGATTTCTCTCCCCCTTGATGGAACTTTCGACTCCTCTCCTACTTGTCCCACTTTATAGAATTCCTGTAGAGACAAAGTAACAAAACACCATCAAAGCATCTTGATCTATAATACCATAAACAATGCAGCATCATAAATACATTGACCATAAAATTGCATTCACAAATAACACGATTATATGAAGGAAAACTTAAAGAACTTTATTAATAGTAGAAGAGAGGATTACAACCCAGCTGTCTGATCCAACATCATCCTCCCAACATCAAAGCCCTCTTCACCTCATGAAAAGCAATATCACCCAACAATATAATGTCTCTTCTTAAAGAGAAACCAACAACACTTCCTTACAAATTACAAAATTCCAGCCTCTAGATCTCTCAGATGAGGGATCCATTTATAGATATTTGCAGAGGTGTGAGTCAGCTTTGGGTTTTTTATTAGTTTCATTCCACTGATAGTTCCTAGTTCCACTTGGAGATTTCATTGATCTCTTACTCATCCCTGGTTGAATTCAGAGAGGCAAGTGTCATATGAGAAATTCCTAGAAGATTCTTTGGGTATCCACTTAGCAAAATGTCTCTACCATTTGTCTACTCTAGCTCATCACACCCCACAGAAGGCTCTTTTAGTATGCATTGCACCTGGCTAGTGTGGCAACCAATATGCATCGTACCTTGACCTTGGAGCAGTTAGTATGGTCCAGTTTTGGCCAGTTTTGAGTGGTTTTGCAGGTGGAACTTCTAGAAAATGATGTAAGTAGTTGACCATGATTCTTTAGGGTATGAAACAACACTTTTAGGGGTTAAAGAGCCCTGGATTATCGACATATGTGATAGGGATTGCGGTGCCCAAATATGTCTATAACACAGGGAATCCCACACATGCTAGCATAAGTGTTCCTGCAACCCTTACCTACCATCAGCTGTGTGTGAACTATTGAAAGGTCTCCACCTCACCTGCCACACGGAAAAGGTTTCAATATTCAATTAAGGCCTATAAGTTACTTATAATGCAAGGTTTGTGTTATATACCTAGGGGGGATAATATGGGGTACAAAGGGAGGTACCCAAGGTAATAATGTAATAATGGGATGGGCCATAATAATAAATAAGGTGGTTAACCCATATCATGTAAGGGACCACAAGTAGTTAGTAATAATGTAATGGGCCCATGGTATTAGTTAGATGGTATGAGGGAACCATGGTAATGACCCGTGGTATTGTATGTATGAGGCCTATATAGAGGCTAGAGACTCCACATGGAGAAATGTCAAGGAATATTGTACGAACAGGCATATGGCTTGTGGCGTGTTCTCCTTCCTTAAGGAGTGAATGTATGGTGTTGCCCTACCTTAAGGGTTTGATAAATAAAGTGAAGCATTTCTATATTTAGATCTTTTTATTCTTGGGTTTATTTATATTGTCATATATTTCTAGGTTAGAGCTATAACAAGTGGTATCAGAGCTATAACAACTCCACACCTCCGCAACAAGTGGCACCTCCGCACGGTCGCCACATAACTCACCAACCCTTTGTTCACCTTGTCGCACGATCGTGTTGTTTTCCCAACTTGGGCATGCCTCATCATAACCAAGTCGCCCCGCACGGGCGCCTCCGCATGAGCGACACCTCCGTTCACAATCTCAACACTTCACCGTTTCCACCATTTCGTCATGCACGGCATGCCCTACCCAAGTCACCCGTCCGCATGATTCTTCGTTTCGGTGTGCACGGCGTGCCCTTACCCGGCCGCTCGTCTGCACATCCACCCATTCACCCGTTCAACTTCGCCCAAGTCGCCATACGACTACACTCGGGTGGCCGCAGGACTTCACCCGGGTCGCTCGAATGACCTCACCCGAGTTCTGCCTGAACGACCTCTCCCGAGTTTTGCCTGAACGACCTCCTGAATGACTTTCCTGAATGACTTTTCTAAACAAATTCTTGAACAACTTTCCAAACGACTTCCTTGAACGAACTCTCAAATGACCTCCTCGAACGATTTCTCGAATGACTTCCTTCGAACAACTTATTGAATGACTTCCTCGAACAACTTCTTGAACAACTTCCTCGAACGAATTCTCGAATGACTTCTCCGAACGACTTTTCTGAATGAGTTTTCCACCTGAGTTCCACCCGTCGTGCGGGCTCATCCACGCACTGCAGAACTCCTTCTTCGAACTCTTGTTGATCGAATGATGGTCATTTGCCTCCAAATGCCCTCCAATATATACGGGCAGGTGGTGGGTTGTGTCACCCGGCCGACCAACACCAAACACCCAAGCCGACTCATTCAACATGTGTTGTCTCGCCCAAGAGGAGGGTCGGCCGGCCCAACTCATGGGATCACCCCCTCAACTCACCCAACACCTTATAAACTAGTTTCTTGGCTCGTTTTGTTTCATATTTCGTACGTCCTTCACAAAGTGGAGTCGCCCTGTCGGTCGCACGGACTGCAGGTCCTAACATCTTCCCCCACTAGAAGTCATTTGTCATCCTCGATAATATCTCATCCCGACAACCATCTGTCACCAAGATCACCATACCAAGGTATACACCCCATTAGTATGTCATACATCGGAAATCATCTCAATCCATGACCATCGACCACCCTATCACAATCTCCACATGCTGCTCCCCATCGTGGAAGCCTGGTCCCTCCATCTCAAGCTACATGCCCACTGCAACATATTGTGTCGACCTCATCACGTGTTGTCCTCATGTGAACAGCTACCATGATACTCCAACAAATGCGAACACATCTCTGCACACTGCATGCCCCCATGTTTGAACTAGTTGGGTAGCTAATCCAACCGTCACGCCCAAACCATGAGAATGTACATCCTCATGCCACCATCAGTTGTTTCTCATAACATCCCGTCACATCCTCAACTTGATCAAGAATCCATCTCCATATAAGTAAGCCATGCTCAGGTCCATGAAGTAGCCCTCATCTCATCTACAACATGCAGTCCATGATGTCTGACACCAATGTGCTACATGAAATCAGTCACATCCACCCCAACATCATCATCCATCTGTGTATCTCCTCAAAGTGAAGAGATCATCTCATCAAACTCCAACTCTCAATGTACCACATCTAGGTCCATGAAGCAACCTCCATCATATCTGCAATGTGCCATCCCTCAAGTCTGCCATAGAAACAGGTATACACATGTCTCATCTATCCATGTGCTTCCCATGATCATAGATCAATCAACTCCCATGTGTCAAAAGTGGTTAAGTCTCGGCTCAACCCATGCCCAAGTGTTGCCACCAAGGCATCATCATCGTCGTAACTCCATCACTCCAAAGTGTCTCATATCGATCCTCCACATCAAATCACTCTTTCAATCCATTCCCATACATGTGGTTGAAAGTATGCACCCCACTCTGCATCAAAGTCTCTGACCTCAGCTCCTCAATGCATCAGATCCTCCAAGTCCACCATATGTGAAGTCCCTAAAAGTCACAACCTCATGTCATCATGAGCTCCATGAGTCATCTCCAACAAACATCTCAGCAAGCATACAAGTATCGACCCAAAGGTCTCTACAAGATGCCTCAGCTCTCGATGTAGTAGGAATGCTCCATAGTCTACTCACAACTCCATCCAAGTCCATGGCCTTGTTGTACAAAAGTGTACAACCTCTCCATTGGCTCATAAGCAAAACATCTCCATGTCACATCAGAAAATCCACTTGCACAACTGATCCAGGTGGATGTTGGTGGCCACCCACCTATCCCAATTGGACTCCCGCAGCTGTCTCTTTCAGTTTTTCAGTTTCTGTAAATGTAGCACAATTTACTATTTTTAGCAGTTTTTTTCGGGTCCTAAACTTCCGGAGTCGCTTTGAGGCCCTAAACGATGTTTTTTAGGAAATCCGGGGGAAACATGGGTCCATGGACCGATGTTGCCCTTCCCAAAGTGGTATTTTTCAGATAGATCTTTCTAACGAGCTATCGTACGCGTCAAACGGAGATCGTATGCCAAAGTTACGACCCCAGGAAATTGATGTACAATTTAACCAACGGGGCCCACAATTTGGCGTTTCATCTTCTAGGGGTAGGTTTTGGAATGTGAAGGGATTTCCATTGTTTCTCAACAATAAATAGGCCTTCGAGCCTCATTGCAACACAGTTCTGAACAGTTCATAGGCATGTAGCCACACATCTCTTCTCAGAGATAAGCTACCATAGCCCTAGCTGGGTTATTTCCATTTCTGGTTGTAAGCATATTTCGGTATTTTCCATTAATGAAATGAAGTATTATTTCCATTGCATCTTTGTGTATAAGTTATCTCTGTATTTTATTGCATTCCTGTTTAAAATCTGGATCAGTGGTATCAGAGCGGTCTGCTTTTTTTCTCTATTTTTCTTTGCATGTCCCCAACGAGGTCTGGATATAAGGAGTTAGGGCTTGAACTGGTCGAACCTTTGCAAGACCAGCCTCGCAAATCCCGATGGCCTCCCATGGCAGATGAGAAGAAAGACGAGGGGGCAGGAGAACCTCTCAAAATCTTGCTCGAAGAAGCCCTCGAGCGGCAACGGAACACGATGATAGACAGTTTTGCGCAGATCCTTTAGCGGCTACCTAGAGGTGACGCATCAACTTCCAGCAGCTACTCTGGAAACGCCACGCCCTTTAAGGTAAAAGTTAATTTTGAAATCCCCATATTCGAGGGTTAGATAGATGCAGATGCCATAGATAAATGGTTAAATCTGCTAGAGGGTTATTTTTCGGTTCATGAATTTTCAAGTCGGGAAAAGATTGTTTTCGCTCTTCTCAAAGCAGCCCCCCACGTCAAGTACTGGTGGGAAACCTACTGTGAGCAGAAGGATGAAAATACCGACTCACTATTTTCAGCCGCACCCACCTGGGATTCATTCCGGAAGGCCATCAAGGAGCAGTATTACCCTGTCAAAAGCTATGAGGACAAATACATCAGATGGACCACATTGCGGCAGGGATGAGACCAAGATGTGCCTGAGTTCACAAACATTTTTCATACCCTTCGCACACATTTGGGTATCAAAGATTCTGAGTTGCATCTGGTACTCAAATACCGCGGTTGCCTACACAGATACATCCAGGAAGATATGGAGTTCTTGGACATCTCCCCACTTGGCACAGCATACCGATACACTGTCAAAATCGAGCAAAAGTTCAAACAGAAGAAGCGAGACTTTGCATCTGCAAATCCGAAGCGCAAAGGACAAAGCCAAGGCGGGGTGACCCAAGACAACCTGTCGAAGCCACAAGAAAAGAACAACACCACAAAGCCGAAGAAGGACACAGGAAAGTGGTGTGAGTTCCACAAGAGTCCCACTCATAACACAAGTGAGTGCCGGACCAAGCAGTTGCTAGTGGCTGAGTTGAAGGCTTTCGAATTAGATACATGTTCCTACCCTGAGCCAGAACCCGACAATGGGAATGGCAAAGGGAAGAAGATCATTGATGCGGATCCCAGCGCCACTATTGCCATTGCGAATATCTAGAAGAATGAGCTCGAAGAGCCAGAGGAGGGGGAACGCCTTTTCCACTCACAGATGTGGGTGAAGGGTTCGCCGCTGCAATTCATTTTCGACAGTGGCAACCAAAAGAACCTCATTTCAGCAGAGGTCGTGAAGCGGTTGGGCCTACCGACTACACCACACCTGCAGCGGTACAGTATCGGGTGGCTTCATGAAGGACAAGATCTCAAATTTCGCCAGTTGTGCCGCCTTCCTTACAACATCAAACCATTCACAGACGAGGTATTGTGTGATGTTACACCTCTGGATGTTTGTGATGTATTATTAGGCCAACCATACTTGTGGACGCAACATGCTATGTATGAGTCAAGGCCTCGTGCTGTCATTATTTCTTTGAGTAATTCATTATACAGGATACCAGAGGCAGCCCCACCTACTGCCACACCTTTGATCACTGCTAAGAAAGGCAGCAAGCTCATATCACAGACCAGGAAATTCATCTG
>APFE031732787.1:0-10317 GCA_000404065.3 Pinus taeda
TGATGTCTATTTTGATGTAGCTCTTCTTGTTGTAGCTGTGATTCAAGCTGCAAAAAATCGATCTTTTCCTGTGCATTTTGTAGACATGTCTGAATTTCTGAGAGAGAGCCTTTGTTGATTTGTAATGTGTCATCAACAGTAGATAGTATAAGAGTTTTCATGAACTCTAATACTTCAGTAATTGTATCCATTTCCCTCAACATAAATGCACCCCCAGAAACTTGTTTTAGTATGAGTTGAAGTGAAAATGTACCCTAAATAATCACAATGCCTGTAACAAATAGTAGACAATCTGGTGCATATAATGTTGATATCACCCCAACAATTAAAACAACCTTCTCATTAGAATCTATTGAGAAAAACAAATTTGTTTGTTGCACATAAATTTATGCCCAAACTGCACAACAGGAACAAGTAAGTTGAACAAGCAGCAACTTTAAATTGAATTGGAGAAACTTCGTTAATATGCCAATAGGTCACTGTCCCAACTTCCCTCAAACAAATGAAGTCCTTGTTCTTTCATATTATCTTTTGTGTCAGATCACCGAAGCATATTGCATGTCTCAAATTATTTGCACAATGGTCATGGGTTCAATGCATCAATAGTTCAATACAAAACCATTCCAACACGCGGTCACTGAAACGAACCCGAGACTATTTTTTTCATTCCAGGAGTGAGAGAACTTTGGTCATTTGCTATGGTAAAAAGCTTAAAATAACTTCACAACTTGCTAAAATTAAGAACCTTGAACTAGCTTCCTTTATTCCCTGGGATTGTTACAGAAAATGCTCTTTAATATGGAGAGTAATTGCAAAATCTTCCTGACATATGCGCTGCTATAGAATTCACGTTTCACGTATTTGATCCTGCTATAAAACTTAGAAACAAAAGCAATCGAAGAAATGTAGGCCATCCACTGCCGAGAACGGGGACGGCATCACAGTTGCATTTAAGAAACAACCGCCCCAAGAAAACATGGTTAAGGAATCATACAAAGCATTAAATTCCCTGTGCTTATTAGCTTGGTGCTTATTGTTTCTGTTTCATTAAATGTTGAGAAACCAATGGGAGAATAATAGAAATCCCCGCAATCAAACAAAACTGAAGAAAAGATCCATACAATCAAAAACCAATGAATAACGACAGCCGAGCCAGAGAGATAACACCTCAAAACTTGATTTTTCCATTAAGATAATTGTCAATATATACGCATTCAACACCAGAACTTGGACGGGTGCATACCATTAAATAAATCAACACTATTATTCAAAAACGGGTTGCTTTGCTATTCTAGGTCATTGATGACTACAGACAACAATGCTTCCACATCATGCGGCATACATCAATTGAGAAACCTGCGGCTGAATAAAGACAACGTCACGAAACGCATTCTAACTTTATGGACAGCGTTAATACGTATATACTATACTCAATTCATATAAATATGAATGATGTAATGGATGCAGCTCGCTTCTTTGGAGGCATAGACCCATTTAAATGGACAAATTATGGGTGTTCCGATGTTCTATCGGTGGCTGTCGGATAAATTTCCGATGGTTGTAGTAGATGTTGTGGAGGAGGAGGCAGTGCAGGTTAACGGCGTCACTATACCCATTGACACCACCAAAACGAATCCCAATAATTTGGAGTTTGATAATCTATATCTGGATATGAATGGAATCATTCACCCCTGTTTTCATCCTAAAGATCGGCATTCGCCTTCAACTGATGATGAGGTATATCAGTGTATGTTCGATTACATAGATAGGTTGTTTGCAATAGTGCGCCCCATGAAGCTTTTGTATATGGAAATCGATGGCGTTGCACCTAGAGCAAAGATGAATCAACAACGCTCTCAATGTTTCAGGGCGGTAAAAGATGCAGTTGATGCGGCTGCAGAAGAGGAAAGTCTGCTGAAAAACGCAGAGAAGGCGTTTCGTCTGTCCCCATTTCTCAGCTTTCAACTGGTTATGATCAGGCAATTTCAATAGGCAGTGTAACGCACCATTACACTCATTCAATAGCAGCATAACGCACCATTCAATACCGTAACACACCATTACACTCATTCAATAGCAGCGTAACGCACCATTACACCATCATTGATACCATTCAATAGCAGCGTAACGCACCATTACACCATCATTGATACCATTCAATAGGCAGCGTAACGCACCATTACACTCATGAATAATTCAATACCATAACACCATATACCATTCTTTCATTTTTCTAATTCTGATTTTCTTCAATCTCTAAACCAGATTTTATTTCAATGCAACTGCTTCTCTCAGCATTCCTTCACATAGTTGCACTTTCAGTGTGTTATCCAATTCTCACAACGCAACCAAACAGCATGTGATCTTAAATTAAATTCAATTGAAGTTTTATGCAGCACACATTGATCATCATGCACAAACTCAGCGCTATATATCACAGCCAACACCAATTTAATACTACAGCAAATTCTCAATCGATCTCGACATACATCGATCTTTCCACAGCTAAAATTGATCACGCATTCAAGGTATTATAAGTGCCATTTACAATTTGATTGATATTGAACCCAATTTCAGAAACTAAATATACAACAGCTTCCAATTAATTTCCATTCCACAACTTTGATTCAGGGTTGATTCAACGCCTTCTTACACTCAAAAAAATTTGAATTATAGTTTTGACAATATCGACATCGATTATTCAAATTGATCTGCCAGTCCTTACAAAGTTCAATTCATTCAATTGTCCTTGAATTCATAAACACATCCAATACAAGTGCGCATCACTCAAGTATCGATTTCAGAAATTAACACCCAATTTCTAAAACCATCAATAAACTCTAAAACACACTTATCATATTAATACTGAAAAATACTTACAAACTGTTCTTCCTAGCCAGATATTCAACAGTTTCGTAAAACAAATGGTTCAAAGAAATTATGCAGGGTAGGAGTACGCCCGCTTTGATACCATGTCAAACACACATGGGAGCAAGAACAAATAGGAAACATAAATCATGTGAGTTAATTTTTTATTAACATGAGATATACATTTATAGTACATTGTTATGACCGTTAGGATTCACATCCCAAGGTCTCTTGGACTCCTTTTGTCCATTCAGCTTCCACACTAACCCATTTAGGATTAGGTGTCCAACATATTGAATTATTTTTCATACTTTTGGAGGGTCCAGATATCGGAATGAATAGAAATCTCTGAAGTCAGAAGTCGGAACTTGAAAAAACAACGCATTTGGAGGCTGAAAAGGATCGCTATATATCTGAAATAGATAAGGCAATGACACCTCAGACCTACAGAACATTCCTGTTGGTCTATTTGCCGGACGAACCTCTTTCTAATAGAGTTATATTAGAATAATAACATCGCAGAAATTCTTTTCGAAATTTTTGATACATGTAGCATTGGTTCTGTATAATAATAAACAAATATCTAAATTCTTAATCTCTTAACTATGCTATGGAATTCCAACCACTAATATGAAACCTCAATTGTTTTATCATACGAAACTTAAATTTGAAATTGTATTCGCCCTTTATCATAACTTTTGGAATACGAACTCTGATAAGATCCACTATCTATGCATGTATCTTTCTCTCGCTATCTATTTTATTCATTAATTACCACTGGTTAGCCGATTATGTGCATTTACTATCATTTTATTCTCCCTAGTACAAAGGTCGCATGTTTCATGCCCTTGTACAGAGGCAAATTAATATGATTGATCTTCCTTTTATTTCCACAGATTTCCAAAATATTTCTTTTGGTGTTAAGGTTTCAATGCCCGAAAACTCCGATATATATTTAATCAATATGCCACATTTTTTAATGATTGCAACTTAAAACATCTACACGCATCTCAGTCTTTGCGGATACTCTATTCTTTAATCTAATTAATGGACCAACCATTTGTGTTTATTTTCACTTTATTCTCGCTCACACAAAATTAATATGTTTTATGCCCTTGACACTTTATTTTATGCGCTTATTCAGATGAGCCACATTGATGTGTTGGATCAAACTTTCGACTTGCAAGATTTTGAAAAGGATTCTTCTCATGTCAAAGTTTCCAAATCCTGAAACTACCACGTATATTTAATCAATATGTCACATTTTCCTTTGATTAAGTTTGAAACCTATGCACACATCATGGACTCAAGGACTGTTCTATTCAATAATCTAATTAATGGCTCGTCTATGTGCATTTATTGTCACTTTACTCTCACTCGAACGAGCATCTCTGTCATTGGTAACCCCAAGACCTCTGCCATGTGTCCTCACTTTGATTTATTTCTCCCTCTGCTTAGCTGGTAAATGGGCGTGTGCTCTATTTAGACTCTTCACGCTGCACTATTCTATAGTTTTTTTACTTGCATTTTACGTTGTTGTTGTTGTGCTATTGTTGCTCTCTTGTTGTTGCTACTGCATGTCATGATGCTTCCTTCAACCAAATAAATGCCTTGAAATTTCAATAACAAACACGTGAGAATCGAGAACCTTCTAACCATATCATCTTCTGCACTCAAATGGAAAGTATCAATTTTTTCATACTGTGTATATAGCGTAGAATACTATGTGCGTTGTCATGACTTACAACACACTCGCCTGTAGAGTTTCTTAAATGCCATATATAGACAACCAATTTTCTATGCTTAAAAATTTCAATTTTCCTTTCCCCTTACCTTTGACTATTAGAAACAATCTAAATTGTAAATATTTCTTCTTTCATTTGGCTCCAAGTATGCCAATTCTATGAATGACTGTGCTTGTTTCTTTGTTTCCACTTCTTTTCCAATGTTGACAACATTTTATGAGCTTTCACCTATCAGGACGCCTCCTTTCCTTGTCATCATGGAAGTTTCTTTGACAACAAATGTCATCACTTTGTTGTTCACTAGCTCTACAATAATCCAATCATCACTCCAAATCATTGAACTTGACCTTCTTGCTTCCACAAAGACATCTTCTCAATGCTACCACATTTACTTCTCGGATGGTACCTCTCAGCATAGAACTTTTCTTATGTTTGCTTACAATAGCCATGTCATCTCTAATGCCCTCCATTTGGGTTTCATTATCATGCTCTAGTGCCCTCCAAAACTATGTGTATGTTCACTCTTAACCATATTCTTGATGTTTTTTTGTTCCTTCCCTCTCTTCACCACTGTCACTCTGACTAATGTCGTGTTTCTTTTCTCTTTCTTTCCTTCTTTTCAGGACTCTGCCAATTAATGAACTCGAAGTTCGCGAACGTCTTGCAACTTTGATTAGGGACCTGGACCTTTTTCAAATTGTACAAATGTCGACATACCAACCCGGTTCTTCAACGTCACACACCCTTGCCTTTTCTGTTGTTGCTTCAAAACAAGATTTTGTGTCATCATCAACTCAGTTATCCTCCACTCTACCTGTTTCCATTCAATTCATGGCGTTGTTCCCCTATCGTAAAAAATGGTCGATCCAAGGTAGCGTGCTTGGAAAAACATCTGTTTTCTCCTAAAACAATGCTTGAGGCTCCGGAAAGGTCTTTGGATTTGACCTCGTTGATTCTGTCAATGATAGAATCCATCTCTCTGCCTTCAGTGATCTGGCAGATTCCTTGCATGACCTTGTCCAAATTGGGAAGCTTTACATGGTTTCAAATGGCACTATGAAACCAACAAACACAAATTACAACCATTTGGATATAAAATAGTAAGTATCCTCTCATCAACCTCCACAGTTGAACTTTCCTTAGATGATTTTCTGACAATTCCTTTCCACTATTTCCATTTTAAATCTATAGAAGAAATCAGATCTGCAAACCTTGGCTCAATTGTCCACATCATTGGCATTGTCATGTCCAATTCTCTAACTTCCACCATTCGTCGAAGAGATGACTCTAAAATACCTAGGAAAACTATCAGCTTAGAAGACATGTCTGGCTATAATATCGACATCGCCCTATGGGGGGAGATTTACAACACCTTGGTCAAGCAACTCCTTTAACTCGTCTCTTTTGGTGCTTCGACCATGCTTGCAACCAACGGGGTCGCATAGTTTAATTTAATGGAAGAACTATTGGGACTATCTCAACCACCAACCTCATGCTAGATCACACAATTTCATAGACTAAACAGCTCCAATCATGGTTTCATCAAAGAGACTGCTTGGCCTCTTCACCATTGCTAAGTAGAAAATTCTCGGGGCCTTCCGAGCGGGGCCACCCACAACATACAACTATCGACCTCATAGAATTGCATCCCACCAGAAAACCAACATGGTTGTTTGTGGAACCATCACCTCTATTGACATGCAAGATTTCTACTTCCTTGCATGCCCTCTCTCATCTAATGCTATGCAATGCATGAAAAAATTTGTCAACCACTCAAATGGAATGCGGCACTGCACAAAATGTGGTGGGGCCTTCCCGGAATGTGACTATCGGTATGTGTTGAAATTTGAAAGCATGACCACACAGGCATACTGGAAAATGTCATTGCATTTGATAATGTTTCAACTGAACTCATGGGTGTCCAAGCAAAATACTTGTTCATACTCTCCAGTGATCCTGGTGTTATCCATGAGCTTTGTGCAAGGGTTTCATGTTGTCCTTTCCTCTTCACACTGTCTATGAAAATAGATATCTTCAACGATGTGGACCATTTGAAGTTTGTACTAACCAATTCATAGGAAATCACCTATAGCTTTGCATCGCTGCAGTCGAATAACCACCATACTTCCGGAACACATTACAAAACTTAGTAATCCTCAAACGAGGAGCGAGGAATGGCTTAGACTAGAAGCGACCCTACACAATGAAGAAGTTCCTCCCACCATAAATGTATCCCTCATTGCTTGAAACCCGCCATCAAACCCCATTACCAAGCTAATGCCAAATAATCAAACGAAGTACTCTAAGACCTTCATGAGATGAGCGCCCAATAAAACATCCTCAACACGCCTAATTTTCATGAATTTCACATGAGAGTGGATTTAAATGACACCTTCAAAACCTTATCTCCTTCCACTACCACCCCATTATCTATTTCCACTACCACCCCATTAGGAAATGTAATTTTGATTTTTAAAAACAACTTAAATTATCAATTTTTCAAAAAATTAATTAAAATATATAAAAAATCTAATTCATTAAGAATTAAAATGAAATTTAATAGAAATAAAATTATTTACATACTCTGCTTTAAAAGCATACAATTTATAATAATAAAAAAAATGAAAATCTCGTGAAAATTATGAATAAAAAAACAATTTAGATAACCAGTGTCAAATTAGAAATAAACGATCTAAAATACACCATATCACACAACATTTCATGGAAGAAAGATATTGAGAAAACAAATCAGCTAAAATCACAGTACAGGGACACGGATTTCTAAAGATGTGCAGACGCACTAATAAAATCTTAAATCAGTAAGCACTGAGATGGAAAGAATCAAACCTGTTGAAGCAAAGTCGACTCAATGCTAGCCGGCGTTCACAGAAAAAAAAAAAGGAGTTGTCTATAATGCGATTTTTTGGAGATTCCGGTGACGGAATCCGGCGAAAGAAATTGAGGTTAAATCTTGATTTGCTGCAGTTAAAATGGTTTCTTAACTGCATATTTGGATTCAGCACCTTGAAAAACCCCTGGGACACTTTGATTGTGCAGAAACTAGCTATCAAACTTGCCATTCCAATAAATTGCTACCTGATTTTGACGGGAAAAACCCACCGGAAAGCCTTTCAAAAAATCGCGTTATAGACAACTGCAAAAAATAATGGTGCAATTCACATGCCACCTAACACCAACTATTCGGTTGGCATAATCGAAGCACCAACGATTCTTTTGGCTTAATCAAAGTTGTAGTCAAGGGGAATCCAGTCATACCGGCCCCTACAGCGTCAATGATCAAAACACGTTTATATCGGAGTTGAATTGACTATAGAGCGAAGAAAGTGCACACATTGACTTGACTTGAGTAGCTCAGATAGTTACAAATTTTTGGCAAGGGTTAATCAGCCTGTCATGCGGCATTAAATGCCTTGGTACATGTATGTTCTATAACAAAATAACACACAGTTTTTGGTGGTTACATAAATTAAAAATAAAAGCTGTGTGTTATTTTGTTATAGAGCATGCATGTACCAAAGTATTTAATGCCCTATGGTAAACTGGTTAACCCTTACCCAAATTTCTTCCATCAAAAAACATTCACCTTAAAATATTCCACAAATTTCTTCCATAAAAAGTATTCCACGCATCGACGAAGACTTTTGTTGAGTGGGTCAGAGGGGCCAAAATTTCTTCGCGTGAAATATTGCACTAATTAGCTTGTGGGGCCCGAAATTAGCTTGTGGGGCCAAACTACAGACTCCTGTCTCGAAAGATTTACGGTCTGGTCCAGTGCTGGAGAGATATATCTAGTAAAAATTGCAAAGCCTGTCTCTCATATACAATCAATTCTATTTTCTCAAGTTTTTGTGGGAAGGAAGGAGCTAGGGTTTGATCGGAAGCTGTACTGCTCGTTATGAAATCTATCCTTTCTTTAATTCGATTTTGCCCCCATCCCCATCCCCATCCCCATCCCCAGCAAAAGCACCAGCTATTACACCGGTGGCATTCCCATCCCCAGCAAAAGCACCAGCTATTACACCGGTGGCTGATACACCAGCGAAGCAGATCACAAAGTCGAGAGCTTATGCACCAGGGAAGCAGATCGCGGGGTCACATAAGAAGTCTTCAATGAAAATGATCATAATTTTAGGTGTGGTTAGCAGCTGGCTTCTCGTGTAGGTGTGATTAATGGTGGATTTTGCTCACTAGGTTTATCGGAGTAATATCATATTATGTATATTTATTTTGAGAATGTATTGAACATATAATAGATAGAGGGGTTTTGTATCAGCAGTATAAAAAATAGAATTTAAGGTTAGTAAAAAATCATACCATTTTGGCTAATTTTTTTAATTGTAGATTCATGTTCAAAATCAAATTTTTCTTTCTGAATAGAAGTAAAATTCATTAAAATTTTATATTTTAAATAGGTTATATGACTTTTTTAATTGTAGAGTTATGTTCAAAATCAAATTTGTCTTTTTGAAAAAAGTAAAATTCATTAAAATTTTATATTTTAAATAGGTTACATGATTTTAATTGTAGAGTCAGGTTCAAAATCAAATTTGTCTTTTTGAATAGAAGTAAAATCCATTAAAATTTTATATTTTAAATATGTTACATGATTTTTTTTAATTGTAGAGTGCCGCTCAAAATCAAATTTGTTTTTTTGAATAAGAGTAAAATTCATTAGAAATTTATATTTTTAAATAGGTTACATGAAAGAAGAATACCATGGGTAAAAACCAAATATTGTCAAAACCATTCCAAAAACTATGGCATGACAAAACTTTGAGTCTGATAGTTAAAGAATAATACCATGGGAGAAACATTGGGTTTCCAAAACCATGTAAAAGTCCATAGACTATAAAAACTTGAAATTCTATAATTTAATTTATTTAACTGTATAATTATATAATTAAAATTATAAAATATTTACATTAATTAAATACCATAGGAGAACTAATGAATTATCCTTATATTTTATTTTATTTTATTTTGGTTGACATATATTGAATGAATAATATTCTAATTTATAAATTATAATGGTTTTTTTTAATTTTTAAATATTTTAAATTTTATTTTTATTTTTTAAATTTTTTATTTTATTTTTATAGAATTTGAATTAATTCAAGTATTTTATATAATATATCAAAAAAAAAACACAAACCAAGACAACATCTATTAAATATAATATTTTTTTTTTAATTTGTATAAATATAAACGAATCACATTAAATTGTATACCAAACTCCATAATTATTAACTAATTTTCAATTAAAAAATTTAAGTATTGATTTTTTTAAAATTGATTTAATTTTAAATTTTATTCTTAACTTTTATAATGTATAAACGAATCGCATTTCAACTTATCTATTAAATTATACACCGAACTCAATAATTACTATTAAGTAATTTTGAATAAAAAAATTTAATTATGAATTTTATTTTAATTGACTCAATTTTAAATTATATTCTCAACGACGACCTTTTAAAATCTTCATGATATTTTTTCACTTTTTTAACGTATTAAGAGGAAGGTTTATAACCTTCTTGCGTGTCTATACCAAATTAAATAAACGTTTGAACTGATGATAAGCATGGCACCTAAACCCCTTTGATAGCATCGTATATAATAGTAGTTCTACGGCATTATAAAATCTCAGATTTATTATATCTGTTAATTTCTTCTATCTCAAAAA
>APFE031732796.1:0-24785 GCA_000404065.3 Pinus taeda
TGGATTTGAAAACATGATGGATTTATAAATCATTCTAATAAATACATTGAATTTTGAATTATGAATTTCATTAAAATATTTGGAAATATTAATTTAAATATATTATTTTTTTTCTTGCTATTTTTCAAGTCCAATCATCAACATCCATCCTTGACATCAAATATTTAGAAGGAGATCAACAACTTGTTGCTATTTTTTAGGTTCAATCATCAACATCCATCCTTGACAATAGTGTCAGCAGCTTGAGCAGTTTCAAATTTCCTAGATTTTGGTTATGTTTTTGTAATAAGTTTCATATATTTTTGTAACTAATTCTAGCTATTTTCCACTCAAAGATTTTTGTAATAATTTTTATAAATACTTCATAATTTGAAGTAATAGAGGTTGGGACCCATACTGAGAAACAATACCATTATTGTAAAGTTGATCACTGGGATTTAGTGGCCATTTGCATTAATACACGCAAGTTGTTTAAGGATTATTGTCTCATATCTATGTGGTGAAATGCTTCTTATTGTAATAAGTTTTCTCTATTTTTCATATGTGTTTCTTTTCTTTGTTGTTTTAAAGAAAATTAAGTTCAGAATTTTGTTTCAAAAGCACCTTGTTCTGGCTTAAAACAATATCAATGTTTTCTTCTAAAGTTTAAATATAGAATTCTTAATTGCTCCATATTTAAATTGAATCATAATATGTTCTTCCTTATCCATATCATAAACTACAAGTAGTATGCCTACCTTGCCCTATTCGCTTAAGCTTGATACTCCTGCAAACTAATCACCCCAAGCCTATTTGACTCCATTGGCCAATGGCTTTTCCCTTGCTGTTCCAACCAAACCAAATCTAAAACCAAACTATTTAACTTTCATAAATAGCCTAATATCTCCATATAAACAAATATAAATATGAAAGAGAGATCCTATCTGAAGCTAGTAGGGCTAGATTCCAACTTCCAAAGTGGTTTTGTGGTTACTTTTACAATTTTTTTTCACAAACTTAAGAAATTTGAAAGTGCTAACATTCTGACGACCATACTGGGGACCTAATATTTCATGTTTCTCATAAAAATGTATCAGTTCGAGATCTGATTACTGATGGTGGATAGTGATCAGACAGAAGAAGGATGAATAATTCACCTAGCGACTCCATGTTCAAAGTATCCAGAGCCTCAAAGTTTTCAAGGTGACTCCATTGTCAAAGAATCTACGTTTGACAACATTCATGGTGACTCCACTGCCTGTTGATCATATTTCTTGCTAGGGTATGTGACAAATCCTCTATCTAGTGAAGTATCCACGTTTTACAATGTTCATGGTGACTCCACTGCATGTTGATCATATTTCTTGCTAAACGAGATGACAGGGTATGTGACAAATCCTCTATCAGGGTATGTGACAAATCCTCTATCTGGTGAAGTTTTAAAAGAATTCAGGGATAAGTTAGCAGATTTTTAAATTGATGAATATTTTTCAATGGTAGTGTTTCATTGTTTGAAATCAAGAAATTTTTTTCCTAAAAGTAACATTTGTTTTCTTGAGATATTTGCTGAAAGATTTGAGAAGGGTATTAAACTCTTGGATTTTTCAGATTGAGTCCTTTAGTTTCCAAGATCCTAAACAGTTCTTTGAAAATATTCTTGCGCCAAAACAAGAGGAGATTGTACTACCTTTTAATTTGTAGATTGATGAAAGTTTTCTTTTGGAGCACAATACTAAAATTGTACAGTTCAAATTAGGATTTAACCTTGAGGATACAACTAAAAAAATCTTCTATGATCAACTGATCATTGAATGCGTAGAAGGTAAACTAATAGATCATGCCTTTATTGATCGAAAACTACATGGAGGTTCTTTTCAAGTTAAGTATTTAACAATGTTTTCACTGTAAAGACCGGATCCATCATTTATCATTAGTTTCCATTACATATTACATCTTCTATTATGTGGACAAGCAATCAAGTTGTCCACTTGATTTTACTAACAAGTAGTCAAGCAATCCACTTATTACAACAACTACTTGGCTCGTTTCATTGGCATTTTTGTATTATTTAATTCGACATGATTTTCAGCAGTGTAGGGTATGTAGATGGTGTAAATATGCTCAGTGGCCAGATCCTCTTTTTCAAGCATTCCTTTTAGTTTCAGTTTGCAGTACAACTTTCAGTTCAGTGTATATTTCAAATTTGGGTGTGTATAATGGTTTTGATTTCAATTTGAAGAATTTTAGTCAAAAATGTCTTATGACAGAGCAGGTTGCAGATTTGGGATCAACCCAATGGATTAGGCTACTAGTCTAAGATGTTATTGGCCTTATTGGCATCCCATAGGGAGGGATCCATCTCCATTTGAACCTATGTTAGGGTGCTATAATTTTTATAGGGTCACTTGATTATAGTTGATGATTATTATATTTGAGATATTGTAAATAATATTTCATCCTGCAAATTATTTCCAAGAAGGAGCAAAGTATGAAATTTAGGGAGATTTTTGCATATAAAGTTTAGTTTAGATCATGTTACATGTGTTCCCATCAGTAAGTTGTCAGAAAAAACTTTCCAGCGATATATTTGGTGCTTCAAACCGACATCTGGATCAAACGAAAGATCAAGTTGAAATCTGCACCAAAAAGCAAAGAAGAAAGCCTAAGTGAGAATTTATTTATTTTGAATTATTAGAATCAATTCAAAAAAAAATCAAAACTCTAAAACATGAAAAGTAATTTATCATACGTAAGAAAAATGCAAAATTCATAGCCTATGGCCCACCTAGCACTCATGGATTAATTTTCCCCCAATGTTAAAGAAGTCTTGAGATATGTGCAAATTAAAATCAAGGGTTATTAAAATATTTCGAACCCCTCAACCCATCAACATTTAACCAAAGGGGGATCTAATCTGAAAAATGGTTTTCACTTTTACTAGGTTTACAGGTGTCATGTTTCCCTTTATTTTGGACCTCCTTCTAAAAACCTCTTACTACCTACCCCCTTCAAAAACCGTTAATTATATTGTTTTGACTTTTATAAAATGTGGTGTGAATGGAATTTCATATGATTATGAAATATGTAAAAAGAATTTACACATACATTTGAATTTGAATTTACACCGGGTGAAAATCAAAAGGAATGCTAGTAGAAACAACACATGGTTTTGGAAATCCATCCAAAAATTTACATGAGTAAAAGGAAATTTACATGGGAAGGTAAAAGGAGAAACAAGACATGGTTTTTGAAAACAAGACATGGGTTTCAAAATCCATGGGAAGAGAAAACAAGCCATGGATTTAGAAAACAGCATATGGATTTTTGAAACAATACATGGATTTGAAAACATGATGGATTTATAAATCATTCTAGTAAATAGTTTGAATTTTGAATTATGAATTTCATTAAAATATTGGAAATATATATATATATTCCAAATATTTTGTCACAAAACAAAGTATTCAAAAGATGATGAACAAGGCAATGCACAATTAGTCATCAAATCTCCAAAAAAAACACCAACAACCTGGTGCTATTTTTCAAGTCAAATCATCAGCAACCATCCTTGACAATAGTGCCAACACAACAGTTTCATATTTCCTAGATTTTGGTTCTATTTTTGTAATAAGTTTCAGATATTTTTGTAATAATTTCTATAAACACTTCATAATTTGAAGTAATAGAGGTTGGGACCTCTATGGAGAAAGACTACCATTATTGTAAATCTCATTGAGATTTAGTGGCCATTTGCATTAATACAAGAAAGTTGTTTCAGGACCGTGTCATATCTATGTGGTGAAGTGCTTCTTACTGTAATCAATTTTCTCTGTTTTTTATATATGTTTCTTTTCTCTATTGTTTTAAAGAAGATTAAGTTCAGGATTTGTTTCAAAAGAACCTTGTTCTAGCTTAAAACAATATCAATTTTTTCTTCTAAAGTTTAAATATAGAATTATTAATTGCTCTATATTTAAAGTGAATCGTAATTTGTTTTTCCTTCTCCATCTCATAAACTACAAGGACCCACTAGTATGCCTACCCTACCTTGTTTTACTTAAGCTTGATACTTCTGCAAATTGATCACCCAATCCTCTTTGACTCCATTGCCTAATTGCCTTCCTCTTCTTTTCCAACCAAACCTTTAAAAGAAACCCAAAATGTGCATGATAACTAACCTAATATCATCAACAAAATAAAGTTAAATCATAAAGAGATATCCCTCTCTAACGCTGAAAGGGATAGATCCTAGCATCCAAGCGGTTTTCAGGGCTAGATCCCATTATTCTTCCTAGAGATCTGTGATTCAAAACCCTTTGATGCGAACGCAGATCTAGTCTCTACATGGGAACGTATATAACTCCTAGGTGCCATGTCCCCTTATGGTGTCATGATAATCATAACATGTGTTAGTCACATGCAATCACAAACTCTCAATGCCCAATTCATCATCACGTAGGTGCGAATTTCGAACTCGCTGGAATTTTATGTGTAGTGATATGACCTACTATCTATTTACACTCTCATGACCCATTATGGTGTCACCACATTATCTTTCCACAGTTTTATACCATTATGTAAACCATATGGCTTCATTCTTCTCCTTTTGATTTTGAATTTGTCTTCCCTACTTTAAAATCATGTGTGTTGTTGTAAATTTATTTGTCCCACTCATATGTGTAGCATTATATATGATATATCGTTTTTGTGTAGCATTATATATGATATCGTTTTTCTGAGAACCCAGGATAAAGGTAATGTCTCCATAATGAGACTGCCTAAATGTAGCACTTTTTGGTGCTCATTTGGGCATGTGCTTAAACATATTTTATTTAAGCTCCTAATCCCCAACACATCTGCAATGGCTGAAATTAGTGCCAATTATTTTAAGGTTATGCATTCGTTTTATATCCATCACACATACGGTAGGTAGATATAAACGTTCGATTGAGTCCAATGTGTGCCTTCACTTTCCCATGCAATTCATAAAGAATGTGCTTTGTCCCTCTTGCGTTGGTCACACTAGTCCATCGCTTTTATGATTCACATATTAATAATGCCCTATATGTATAACATACAAATTGCTCCTTTCTTTCCTCAAAGCACATACCATCTCCCTTTAATACAAATTGCTCCTTTCTTTCCTCAAAGCACATACCATCTCCCTTTAATATGAATTTCCATTACAAATGCCTATTTTATTTAATTCCAATGCTCAAGAGCTTGCCTTTTCCACTTTAATGGACATATGCATTGACTTTGCATGATTTTAGAGGGGTGGATGAGATTCATGTGAAATAGTTTAAACATCCCTCTTTCTTTCATTTAAGCGATGTCACATCAAGGTATTAACTGAGTACAAGTGTTTCCTCGCTTGATGTAGATCCAAGCCACCTTCTCTTGGTCTCGTGTAGAGGGGATGAAACAAAAAAAACAAATTAGTGTATCAAAATGATATATATATATATGAAAGAGGGAAAATCAAATAGATAATAAAAATAATTCACTAGAGGAACATGAATCATAAGTATTCCAAATCAAGGTATTATAAATTGTATGGTTGGGAAAATCATGCTTCAATTTGGAGATCCATTCTAAAATATGGGCATTTTCATGGAACCATTAATTTTGGGAAACTTTGTTATTACATGTTTTCCATGGCGATGATGTGAGTTCCTTGAAGTGTTCGTGACCATGCGTTTGGAGGGTGGGGATTAATGAAAAGCAAGGTTGAATTATTAATTATTTAGATCTACAGCTTCAAAGATGCATGGGAAATATGACATTCTTACAAACTCCAATGTACATGTTGAGATGGGGAACCAATCATGAATGTAGGGGGAGCATGACATACAATGATTCTTACCATGATGCCAAGCAGTCTTGATGAGAATGCACCCATAGAGGTGTATGAATTAGGTTAAATCATGAGGGGAACCTTCATTTTGACACTCTAGTGTTTCTCTTAAACCCTAATATGGCCAACTATAAGGAAAGCCAAATTAAATTCATTCTCATCCACACACAATGCCTCTACTGATTACAATACATATGATGGAAAGATAAGTTTCAAATTCATGGGAGACTCTAATTATTTCAATGAAGTGACAAAAATTCAAAACCCTATTGCAATCATAAGGTTAGTATCTGAGGATATGCATGGTGTGTGAGTGCAACATGTAACGCGTGAATGGGAACAACATCAGGAACTAATAGGAAGGGGGCAAGGAGAATAACTAGTTAAAAACCTTATCAAAACCTTAATGGGATGATTGAGTAAAGGGGGACCCAAAAATTTGGATATGCCCAAAAAAATTTGGTGTTGTTGTAGCGGTTATAACAATTGGCAAACCATTGGTAGAATCCAACATATCTGCCAACATCCCTATAATAGTTCAAGTCTGGATAGTGACACAAGGGAATATTGGACAGTCACTATGGGTACCTCTTTCATTACCTAGGCCTTTATAGATATGTGTTCCCTTTCTGTCCCAGCTAGGTCTTGCTAATCAGTAAACACCCAATTAGAAGTTCACACATGCTAGTATTTGATGACGATGTAAAGAACTAGGTAGAGGACTTATTGTATTTAGAATTTTTAAAATAGGTTTATGTTGTTTCTCCACTACGAGCAGGCATGGACAATACCATGACTGAGTCACTTCAAGAAATCACAAACGTTGCTCCATTACCACCGAGCCTGGTCAGTACACCAGTGGAGTCATTGCATTACCTCTTTGCGCAGGAAGCCTTTCTTTATCCTTTACCCTTTATTTATTTTTTATTTTTCTATGTGTAAACTGGAACCTATTATTGAGCATTCATTGCACTAGTGCAAATGAGGGATTCAACCTATTTTACGAGTAAAAGAGGCTATTTCTTGTTTGATAGAAACTAAAATATATTCTGGTTTAGGTTTTCCCTCATGCCAAGCTTCCACATCTCATCTCTACTTAACAAGTGAACAATGAAAACAAGTCATTCAAACATTCAAGACCATGTTGAACACAAGGTTCAAGTTATGAGTATAGGTCATTCAAACTTATTAGGGTTCCCCACAAGAAATATGTTTGTATTTTCCTTTCCAATAAGTTAGACTCGTAGGAGAGATATCCAGGATGTAACTTTGTTGACTGGTTCTAAGAGAAGATGCCTCTTGGAGTAACCATCACAACCACACATAATCATTAGGGCTAGGTTTTTAATGCTACCACAAGGTGACCACGTAAGCTCTTCTAGGGTTTCAACATGTGCAAAGAGGTGAAATAAATCATTTTAACATTTGAGCATGTGCAAACAAGTGCAAGAAAGCTAGTCATAGAATCAAAGCATCAAAGGCCCCATATTTTTGAAGGCTCATGCAGTGGCATGCAACATAAAGGAAAACGCAAGGCTAGGTCAATGACTAGTTTAGGATATGTAAGAAGGAAAGTGCATGAAGTAATGGAGAAGGCAAGGTTTAGTGCAATGAAATGCTATGTAAATACATGGAAGAAATCATCTAATTGCATATAAAATACCAATGCAATGCATATGCAGAGATTTTGTGAGTGCAAGCTTAAACTCCTAATGTCGTGCATCAATTGATCAAATATGATAAAGAAAACAAGACTAGGAATGTAATATCCCGTTTAGGAATATTCCTAAAATCCAAGCGAAACTTCAACCAAATATGTGCAAATGATATAATAACCGAGAAGCTCAAAATGATATAAATAACGGTGGTGTAGCATATAATAATGTAAACATGAAATATAAGCAGATACTCAAGAAATGCAGCGAGAAATGCTAAGCCATTTTATTATATTGAGTAATAAAATGAGTACAGGAGGTGATTAGAAAGATGGCACCTCGAATTGCATAAGGAAAGTGAAAAAAAAACACTCAGAATAGCAAAGTATGGCCTCTCTCAGAATGGCATGGAAGCTGATGGAGAACTATCATGCTACTGCTGCTGCTAGAAATCAAATGAGGATTTGGGGTTGTTCCCCTCCTTAAAAAATGCTAAAACTCTGGAATCAGGCTCTACTCAAGAGACCCAGAAAAACCGAGAAGGCTTTCCTAGAATAGCCGACCCTCGAAAATCACTCCCTTGGGGATCTGCGTAGTTTTTCAATGCTCTGTGCTACCACTGAAGAAACCCCTCTAAAACTTTGCCTCAAACTCTGCCAAATATCCTCCAATATGCAAGGGATGGTCCCCTGCTTAATCACCCAGCATAAATCCTCCTGCAAAAACCCAATCCAAAACTTCTGCCAGAAAGCACTGCGTCATCCCTCGCAAGACTGTGCAGTCATCTATAGTGCTCAATCCTACTGCCAACTACCAACGAAACTGTTGCAAAAATATTGATGGAACTACCTTGCCTGAGCTGGCACTCAAAGTTCCCTGAGGCTACGGGTGAGATCTCCGAATGGAGACACTCGATGCACTAAACAGTGTTGCAGACTAGCTAAACAGCGAGCATGCTCATAAGTTGAAATGACTAGCTCAAATGCACATAACCGAATGATCAAAATGAGGGGGTTCCTCTCTCTCTTTTATAGCCTTTGCCTCTCTCAATCCCAATGCTCACGTCCTCCTGCGTGATTCCCCTCTTGCCACGTGTTTCTTCCCCCCTACGTAGTCCCTCCATGTGTTTGTGTGGGCTCCATTTCTGTGTCCCCCTTTGGCCCCCTTGGCTCCCCTTTAAGTCACAACGTTGTGCTACTAGGAAGTGACCTTCTATTCTAAAAGTGAGTTATGTCCCGCGTCCTCACTTTTTACTTTTTTCTTTTTTACAAATAACTATAGAAGGAAAAAATTGAACAAAATCGAATATTCCAATTAGCCATGGCTAATTAGGAATATTATAGTCTCCCCCCACAAAATATTGCTTGTCCTCAAGCAATTGAAGTGATGGATGATGCAATATCTTCTCACTCTCCCAAGTGGCATCCTCATCCGGCAAATTCTTCCACCTCGCTAATTGGAATATTATAGTCTCCCCCCACAAAATATTGCTTGTCCTCAAGCAATTGAAGTGATGGATGCTGCAATATCTTCTCACTCTCCCAAGTGGCATCCTCATCCAGCAAATTCTTCCACCTCACCAAGAATTCCCAGACCGTCCTGCTTCGTAGCTGCCTCTCCCTGGTATCAATGATAGCCTCCGGCTGCAATACCAAATTCCCCTCGTCATCCATGGGTGGTATCTCATCTGTCACTGTCACCTGCTGCTCCAATGCCTTTTTCAGGCATGATACATGAAAAACGTTATGAATCTTGCTGCCTTGGGGTAGCTCCAACTCATATGCAACCTGTCTAATCTTGTGTATCACCTTGTATGGTCCATAAAAGTAGGGCTTGAGCTTCTTAGCCCCCTTCTGCTTTAGTGACAGCTGTCGGAATGGTTGTAATCGTAGGTAGACCATGTCCCCTACCTCGAACTGTCTCTCCACCCGACCCCTGTCGGCATACAGCTTCTGTTGGTTCTGCGTTGTAGCCATGTTATCCTTGAGAGCTCGAAGAATATCCTAACTCTCTTGGATCCACATCTTGGCTCTAGGAACTTTGCTATCACCAAACATCACGTCAGCAAAAGATAAAGGATGATACCCATATAAGGCATAGAATGGTGACATACCAATGGACATGTGATGTGAAGTATTATAGTAGTACTCCCCTAGATGCAGCCACTTCAACCATGCTCGCTACTGCCCACTGACATAGTTATGCAAGTAGCCCTCCAGCCACTTGTTAACTATCTCTATCTGCGCATCCATCTATGGGTGATAACTGGTACTCAGTGTCAATTCCGTCCCCACCAATCGGAAAATATCCTGCCAAAACCCACCCATGAAATGGTTGTCCCTGTCACTGACGATGGTCTTAGGAAGTCCATGTAGCTGGAATATCTCTCTGAAGTACAGCTCGTCCACCTGTGATGCCGTATAATGTGCGGATATGGTAAAAAAATGTGCATACTTCATCAGTCGATCAACGACAACAAAGATAAAATCCTTGCCCTGTACCATGGGCAACCCTGTGATGAAGTCCGTCGAAATACTCTCCCATTTCCCCTTCAGAATGGGAAGAGGTTGTAATAATCCCGCAGGATGGCTCATCTCTCCCTTGTTCCCCTAGCAAACATCACACTCCCGGATGTGCTGGAGTACGTCCTCTTTGAGGCCCTTCCATAAGAACCTATCTCTAATGGCCCTGGAGGTTTTGGTAAACCCTTGATGTCCTACCAATGGTGAATCATGTGATGCCTAGAGTATCTTCTTCTTGAGCTGAGACCCCTTAGTCAAGAAGATCCGGTCCCTGTAATAGATGATCTCATCGACCACCCTGTACCTGTCATCTGCCACCTGCACCTCTAGAACCTCAAATGCAAACTTGTCCTTGGAGTACTCTACTAAGAGTCGAGCCCTCCAGTCTATATCCAAGCTCATAAGAGACAACGTGGCTGGTCTACGTGAAAGGGCATCTGCTACCACGTTGTTCTTACCCTTGACATACTCAATGTTAAAGTCATATGCTTGGATCTTACTGATCCACTTCTGCTGCCTCTCCTGTAGTTGCTTCTGCTCCAAAAAGAACTTGAGGCTGTTATGATCAGTCCTCACCCTGAACCTGTTACCCACCAAATACTGTCAGTACTTAGCCAATGCATGCATGATGGCCAGCATCTCCTTGTCGTATATAGAATACAACCTCTTGTCTGGAAGGAGCTTCCTACTCTCAAAGGCTATAGGGTGACCTCCCTGCATCAACACTATGCCGATCCCCTCCCCTGACGCATCACGCTCCAAAACAAATGGCTGTGTAAAATTTGGCAACGCAAGCACTAGGCAGCTGCTCATAACCTCCTTGAGCCTATCAAAGGCTTGTTGCACTATATCCAACCAACTAAATGCCCTCTTCATCGTCAAATCTGTCAAGGGTGCAGCAAGCTGCGAGAAACCTTTGACGAACTTTCGGTAGTAAGTACAAATGCCAATGAATCCTTGAAGTAATGTCACGTTTCTCGGCTCTGGCCATTCTCTGATGGCCCTGATCTTCTCCTCGTGGACTCTCACTCCGTCCACCCCTATGATGTGTCCCAGATACAACATCTCCGTCAACTCAAACTCACACTTGGAAAGTTTGGCATAGAACTGTTGCTCCTGTAAGATACGCAATACTGTCTTAATGTGTTGGAGATGCTCCTCCCAATTCCTGCTGTAAATGAGAATATCATCAAAGAATACCAACAAAAACTTCCTCAAGTGACTACGGAAGATGTGATTCGTGCAGGATTGAAATGTAGAAGAGGCATTGGTTAGCCTAAAAGGCATCACCAAGAACTCAAAGTGCCCATAGTGACACCTGAAGGCGGTCTTGGGAATGTCCTACTCCCTCACGCGAATCTAATGGTACCTAGATCTCAAATCAATCTTTGAGAAGAACCATGCTCCCCTAAACTTGTCCATCAACTCATCGATCCTGGGTATGGGGTACCTGTTCTTCAGGGTCTTCTAATTCAAGGCCCTCTAGTCAATGAGCATCCTCAATGTACCATCCTTCTTCTTCACCAACACTACAGAAGAAGAAAAAGTACTCGTGCTTAGTCGAATGTGCCCAAGAGCTAGCAACTCCTAGATAACCCACTCAATCTCGTCCCGATAGGCCTTGGGGTGCCTATAGGGGGTGGTGATCACTACCTGTATGCCCTACTCAAGCTCAATGGTGTGCTCAAACCCTCGATCCAGTGGCTGTCCTGGTGGAATCTCCCCAAACACTATGGCATACTGATCAAGGATGGACTATATCTCTGGATGTATCGTCTACCCTGTAGTCCCTGCCTCTGATGCACGCAGCTCGACTGCCCACTCTATGTCTCCCTTCTGGAAGACTGCCTCCATCCGATGAGCCAACACAGTTTGAGGCGGATATGTATGTTGTCCTCGTATCTTCTCATGCCTCCCTGTCTTCTCATCATCCCACTCCATCTCTAGGGTCTTCCAATCCGTCGTGACCTTCACTAGAGTGATAAGCCACTGAACACCCAATATCATGTTGGTGTCCGGGATATTGACCATGAAAAAGTGGTCAGTTAATGTGTAGGTGCCCATCGTCACTGAAAGCTCTCGAACATAACGAGCACATGTCATGGTCTGATCTCCTAGGACCAAGATTGAAAACCCATTGAAGCTCTCTGCTTATATACCTCTCCGCTCAACCATCTGGGCATTGATGAAGTTGTGGGTCGCCCCACTGTCAACCAAAACTGACACTCACTGGCCACGTACTATCCCTCGTATGTGTAGCGTCAGATACTTGGGAACTCCTCGCAATGTTGCAAGGGCCCCTCCAGTGGGTGCAAAAGATGCACCACCTGCTGCTGGTGGTGGAGGTGGCAAAGGTCCTTATATGGCATGACTATCTCCTACCTCCACATCATCCACTTCATCCTCTTCTCCAGTGCTCTTAGAGAAGACCTCAATAAAATGTGCTTTTCCAGTAGCACATCTATGTCCCGGTGACCACGGCTCCTGACATGTGAAGCACAGTCGCTTCTTCTTCAACTCCCTCCTAACATCGTCCTCAATCTGTACTCGTCCTGGATTCCCCTTTGGAGGTGGAATCCTCACATCTTTCCCCTTAGACTGAAAAGGTTGTCTTTGGGCGTAAGGTGTCTAGGTCCTGGGTAAGACATCGTGTAAGTCCCAAGTCCTGCTGATAGCGTCCTGGATTGTGGCTGGTCTAGTGGATTGAACTAGACCCCAAAGTGGCTCTGCTAACCGCTCAACATACATATAGACCCTCCGCACCGTGGATAGGTCTGGCACCATCATGGAGACCCTCAGGAAATCTGCAATGTAGGTCTCTGGGCTCCCTGTCTGTTTGAGCCTCGTCAGCTCAACAAAACGCTGCTCTGGATCCCTTCGATAAAATTGCTCTATCAATCTCTTGGTAAATTCTGCATATGTCATCATTATAGAGTGCCTGAGTGTAACCATCCCATGAAACCACCAATCCTAGGCCTCACCATCCAAATGCAATGTTGCCACCTTGATGGCCTCTGCCTTCGACATCTAGTTAAGCTAGAAATAAATGTGCAACTTCTCCATGCAAGACTTCACCGAACTATTTGATGAACCATCAAACGTAGGCAAGTGGAATCTACTCGCTGCACAGTGGGTGTCACCATCATGGTAATTCTAGTTTCCTCTGTGATGGTCACGGGATTTACTATCCCGCTGGAGTTTAACAAAGTCTTTGAATGAAAGAGCATCCCTGAACTCCTGCCCATAGGCCTGGTACTCTGTAAAATAATCGCTCATATGGTCGGGCTCTACTTCCTACTAGGCTCCAACCCTCGTGTTTGCTCCTACTAACATGGGCATGGTAGAGTGTGTAGGGGCATGCGAGGCCACTTGTTGCGCAGTATCACGCTGCCCTGGCAAATGATGCGATGCACCTGATCCCTCACCAATATGAAAAACCTGTGGACTCTCACGCTGTCTGGCCTCAATTACCGTGAATCTCTGCCCTATCACCTCAATCTGCCTTGACAGATCTTGCACTGATTTGAGGAGCATATCCGCAAATCTCTTCCCGTCCTCGTCTGCCATCTACTCTGCGGCCACTACTAGTTCTTTTTGTTCTGCGTCCACCACAGGGTCCTCCTGTTCTGCGTCCACCACAGGAACACATTCTCCCTCCCCATAGGTATTCTCCAACCTACGTCCAGTGTCTTTGTATCTCCTACCTCTGTAACAGATGTAGGTTTTTTCCCCCAGTGTCATAGATTGCTAGCTCCACAGGCTGAGCCAGATCTATACTCTGATACCACTGTAATATCCCGTTTAGGAATATTCCTCAAACCCCAGCAAAACTTCAACCAAATATGTGCAAATGATATAATAACCGAGAAGCTCAAAATGATAAAAATAATGGTGGTACAGCATATAATAATGTCAACATGAAATATAAGCAGATACTTAAGAAATGCAGCGAGAAATGCTAAACCATTTTATTATACTGAGTAATAAAATGAGTACAGGAGGTGATCAGAAAGATGGCACCTCGACTTGCACAAGGCAAGTGAAGAAAAAACACTCAGAATAGCAAAGAATGGTCTCTCTCAGAACTGCGTGGAAGTTGCTGGAGAATTGTCGTGCTACTGTTGTTACTAGAAATCAAATGAGGATTTGGGGCTATTCCCCTTCTTAAGAAATGGTGAAACTCTGGAATCGGGCTCTACTCAAGAGACCCAGAAAAACCTAGAAAGCTTTCCTAGAATAGCCGACCCTCGAAAATCACCCCTTTGGAGATCTGTGCAATTCCTCAATGCTCTGCGTTGCCACTGAAGAAACCCCTCTAAACTTTGCCTGAAACTCTGCCAAAAATCCTCCAATAGGCAAGGGCTGGTCCCTTGCTCAATCACCCAGCATAAATCCTCCTGCAAAACCCCAATCCAAAATTGCTGCTAGAAAGCACTATGTCATCCCTCTCAAGACTGCGCAGTCATCTATAGTACTCAATCCTCCTACCAACTACCAATGAAACCGCTGCAAAAATACTGATGGAACTACCTTGTCCGAGCAGGCACTTGAACTCCCCTGAGGCTAAGGGTGAGATCTCTGAACGGAGACACTCGATGCACTAAATAGTGCTGCAGACTAGCTAAACAACCAGCGTGCTCATAAGTCAAAATGACTAGCTCAAATGCACATAACCGAATGATTAAAATGAGGGGGCTCCTCTCTCTTTTATAGCCTTTGCCTCTCTTAATCCCAAGGCTCGCATCCTCCCGTGTGATTTCCCTCTTGCCACGTGTTTCTTCCCTCCTGCGCAGTCCCTCCATTTGTCTGCGTGGGCTCCATTTCTACGTCCCCCTTTGGCCCCCTTGGCTCCCCTTTAAGTCACAATGTTGTGCTTCTAGGAAGTGACTTTTTATTCTAAAAGTGAGTTATGTCCCCCGTCCTCACTTTTTTTTTTTATTTAAAAATAACTATAGAAGGCAAAAATTGAACAAAATCGAATATTCCAATTAGCCATGGCTAATTAGGAATATTACAAGGAATGTCTAACCCATAAAGTAAATTCTAAGAAGAAAACCTTAATCAACAAGTTACTAATCAAACCCTAAAACCTAACTAGTCTAAACCCTAAACCCTAATTTAACCAAAGAGGATGTTAGGTCATGTGAAATCAAACTTCCAATGCAACCACTACAATGGTTCCTCAGCTACAAAAAAAAAATGTCAGTGATTAGAATCTATAAAAAGAATTGTGAAAAAAATAAAATGCTCACCTGTGATACATGCACAACAATAAGAAAGTCACGTCTATTTATAGGAAAACATGCCAGAAAATACCATTCAAGCCAAACTGCGATCCAATCCTGGTAAACAAAATCACAAGCTTGAAATTTATAATCATCCATCCATGACATACATCCAATCATGCTTAACCCTAAGTCCAATGTATGTGAGGAAAGATGCTTCCTACTAGTAGATAAATCCGCCAGATAAGATCCTTCAAGCCAATCAACAACCCTGTCATGATATTGAGGATGATCAACTTCATGACTTTGAAAAGAGGGGTTTTTTCCAAGTGTCACTGAGATACCGGAGGATTCAAGAGCAAAAACCCTAATTTGGAAAACCTAGTTTGAATATGTCCATGGAATTCATTTAGGATGTGAGGACCTGACATAACCATTAGCAGGAGCTGAAGTGTCTCACCGTCCTAACAAATCTCTAAACCTTCAAACTAAAAGTCATCAAATATTGGAGGCTTTGTAGGATTAACAAGTGAATGCATATGGTCATAATTAGTTATGATAGGACAACTATCAATGCGTATATTGTTGATTTGATCATATGTCCAAGCACTGATAAAATGGCAATTCAATAGATCAGATTCTTTAGATTCCTAAGAATGAGGTGAATCAACCAGGGGAGTCTTAGGCAAAGGAGAGGTTACGTGATTGGTACCTTCAAATATAGGGGGTTGTAAGACATCACATGATTGTACCTATTCACAAACTGTACTAGCTTGGAAACAAACAAGAATATTTGAGACCATGGATGATGTACTCCCTTCAACAAACAAATTAGGGTATAGAGGTTGATGCATATCAACTGATAGGGGATGGAAGGATTTGTTCAGAGAAACACCACTTGAATCATAGGCTTTCCAAGATGAGATCACATTTGGCAAGATGATGTTGAGTGATGAGTGAGGCACAAAAACCCTAATTTCAAAATCCTTGCTTTGACTTGATTTAGGGGTCTTATTAGGATTGTGAGAACCTAACATAACCTTCAGCAGAAGTTGAAGTCCCTCAAATTCCTGATGAGTCCCCAAACCTTCATAAGGTGAATCATCAAATTCTGATGCCTTTGTAGGATCAATAGATGGATACGAATGACAATCATTGAAGGCACCAGTTTGATCAGGTTGTGTATCTGGAACATAAGGCTCTTTTTGGATTAATATTGAAGATGAATCGGTGAGAGAACCATATTGAATTTCTCATGATGTAAGGTCTTATTATTCACCTATTAAAGGCCACATATGGAAGAAATAAGGAACAAGATATTCATCATTCTCATAATGAAATTGTGAAGCATGACCCTCATGTACATCATTGCAACCAACATCAGTAGGATAAAGTTGTGAATGATTTGTAGAAATCACTGGTGTGATAGACTCATGAAATAAATTAGGGTATAATGGATGAAAAGGTTTATATGAAGGGGCACCAATCGTACCAATACTCTCATCCCACACATAAGTGTCAGCCAGATGGAGCAATGAATCTACATGCATGTTATGGTTTGTGGGTTTTGTTGGGTAGTCAATTTTATTTGAGACAAGACATGAGTCATGGCCAACCGGTAAATGAAATTCAGGACTAGAGTGAGGCATGTGTTTAATGGACTCAAGATTGGTTGCATCAACTGGGAGAGATGTTATATCAACTTGATATTTAGGTTCAGATTCAACATGATGCATGAGAGATTCAGAGGCGATACAAGTTGGTTCATTTCCTGCAATCTTTTTTCATCATATAAACTATTTGTGACCAAAAATTCGTTAGGTAACAAAGCATGAGGAGGATGAGAGATTTCACAAGTTGTAATTTCCTCCTCAGGGGCTTATGGTTGTTCCCGACTCGAAGAGATAGGAAAGAAAATATTAGGGATAAGATCTAAAAAAATCGTAACTTGCAGCTTATCATGATGTTCGTAGGAGACTAGATTTCTTTCATACTGAAGGTGTTGTAGAGAAATGTGAATCAGCCATTGAAATTTTTTACTCAAATACAACCCCATTGACATCTCTTTCAGGAAATTCAAAACAAATATGAGAAAATCTAGCAGTAAAATCCCCTAAAGATTCTTCAGGTTTCATTCTATGCTCATTTATCCTTCTAAACACATCGTGAAAATTGTATCTGTCAAAATCTTGTTGGAGATTACCAATGAGTTTCTCGAATGAATTGATGGAAGTTGTTTGCAATGTGTGGCACCATCGCTTGATGTGACCTTGAAGGGTGAGGGAGAAGAGCACACAAGCAAACTCTTTATCGACTATTTCGTAAGATTCAAAAAACTTAAGGAAATAAAAAATGTGCTCGGTTATGGATGTTCCATCCTCACCATCAAACTTTAACTGAGACAAGTGATATAGAGGCTCGTCGTGGATTGAACATTGACAAATGGATAAATCAGATAAACACCCTGGGAGAAATATTTGAGGATGATCCATTATAGATAAGAGGTTCAAACGAGCACAGCGTGTCATCTAGCCCTCCTTCTAACACCAATTTTGTTAACGGGTTGGAATGTACCGCCAAAAATCACGAGGTCTCCCTGGTGTGAAGTCCTAATTATACCTCACACCGTTTGGGATAAGAGTTCCATCTGTAGGGTGGGCCCAACTACCACGATGAATGTTTCGGCTCTTGGTTGTCAAATGAGATGGTGTCAGAGTGGAACCAGAATGAAATGTTCAGAAAATAAAACAAAATCATTCCAAGGTTGACAAACTATAGAAATAGGTAAAAACAAATCTCAACAACAATAAGAAGGGGTATGCAATGAGAAGGATCAGTGAACCAAAACCAATCAGACATACATAAAAATGAACATGCTAGAAGTTAATTGTAAACTAGTTCACAATAGACCATCGACATGGCGAGAAAAAAGTAAACACATATTTGAAAGAAAAACATACATGTAATAACTATGAATCATTCCATAACATATTGCGTATCTGAAATCACACATACAAATAAAGTTAAAATATAAGACAACCAATACAACCACCATGAATAAGCATGAGAATTAGTGTTGAACATAGAGAACATCTCATTAATGGAACTCACCAAAACGACTCTTCTATTTGTGTTTGAAAAATGGGAGCCTTAAAAAAAAACAGCTCTATCATCTCTTTGCGAGATCTGAATGTATTGCTTCTATCCTCTTTCTTCATAAAGACTATAGGTATGGAAGTTGAAATGTTATACATGCCCTCGCTCAGCCTTGCGGCCATCCTGACATCGACACTCAAAATGGCACATCGCCCATATCACTTGGGCCTTTTACGTAGCCTTGCAATCCTTTCGATGTAACCAACATAACTTTATTTCAGACATTGAGACATAGAACGAGATACGTCGATGCATCATGGTGGCGTGGAGAGATCGGGTAGGGAGCACCAATCAGATGAAGTCATTTTTGCTCATTAATCTCACTAACCCTTCCAGGTCTTCATTGCCTCAACGCAACTAGAATCTTTGTTCTTTGACTTCTAACGTTGAGCTATATTTTTATGACATGATGTGCCTTCTTCAACTGATGGTCTGTGTTGTATCGACAATAGTGAGACGTCTATATGAGCAGTTTTCCATCAAAGTTTTGAAAACTTTTACCAAACATTGCCCTTATTTCCATTTGAATTTGGGCAGCGCTATTAACGCCTAGTTCCCATCATTCTTCCTACATACCTGTGATTCAAAACCTTTGATGCGAACGTAAATCCAGTCTTTGCATGGGCACGTATATAACGCCCAGGTGCCATGTCCCCTTATGGTGTCATGATAATCGTAGCGTGTGTTGGTCACATGCAATCACCAACTTTCAATGCCCAATTCGTTGTCACGTAGGTGCGAATCCCAAATTTGCTGGAATTTTATATGCAGTGATACAGCCTGCGTTCTATTGAGACTCTCATGACCCATGATGGTGTCATCACATTAGCTTTCCAGAATTGTATACCATGTATGTAGATCATATGGCTTCACTCTTCGCCTTTTGAACTTGAATTTGTCTTCCCTACTTTGCCAAATCATGTGTGTTGTTGTAAATTTATGTGTTCCACTCATATGTGTAGCGTTATATATGATATGATTATTCTTAAAACCTAGGATAAAGGTAATTTATCCATAATGCATCTGCCTAAAGGTAGCACTTTTTGGTGCTCATTTGGGCATGTTCTTAAACGACTTTTCTTTATGCTCCTAGCCCCCAAGACATCGACAATGACCAAAATTAGTGCCAATTATTTAAAGTTTATAACTTTGTTTTATAACCATCACACAAAAGATAGGTATAATCCTTCGATTGCGTGCAACGTGTGCCTTCATTTGCCCATGCAATTGATAATGAATGTGTTTCGTCCTTCTGTGTTGAGTGTTCCATTGCTTTTATGATGCACATATTAATAATGCCCTTTATGTATAACATAAAACTTTCTCCTTTCTTTCCTCAAAGAACACGCGCTCCCTTTAATTTGAATGTCCATTATGAATGCCTGTTTTATTCAATTCAAATTTTCAAGAGCATGCCTTGTCCACTTTAATGGGCATATGCATTCACTTTGCATGATTTTAGAGGGGTAGAAGAGCTTATGCATTCACTTTGCATGATTTTAGAGGGGTAGAAGAGGTTCATGTGAAACAATTTAAACCTTCCTCTTTTTTTCATTTAAGTGATGTCACTTCAGGGTATTAATTGAGTACAAGTGTTGCCTCGCTTGATGCAAATCCAAGCCATCTTCTCTTGGTCCTGTAGAGGGGATGAAACAAACAAAAAAACAAATTAGTGTACTAAAATGATACACACACACACACACACACATATATATATATTCGTTTATGTGAGAGTAGGGAAATCAAACAGATAATAAAAATAATTCACTAGAGGAACATGAATCATAAGTATTCCAAATCAAGGTGTAATAAATTGTATGGTTGGGAAAATCATGCTTCAATTTAGAGATCCATTCTAAAATATGGGGGTTTTCATGGAACCATTAATTTTGGGCAATTTTTTTATTATGTGTTTCCCATGGTGATGATGCGAGTTCCTTGAAGTTTGTGTGACCATGCATTTGAAGGGTGGGGATTAATGCAAAGCACGGTTGGATTATTAATTATGTTGATCTAGGGCTTCAAAGATGCATGGGAAAGATGCCATTCTTATAAACCCCAATGCACACGTTGAGATGGGTAACCAATCATGAACGTGGGGGGGCATGACATTAAATGATTCTTACCATGATGCCAAGTAGTGTCGATCAGATTCCTGCCTCAGAGCTCTATGAATTAGGTTAAATTGTGACGGGAACCTTCATTTTGACAGTCTAGGGATTCTCTCAAACCCTAATATGGGCAAACATAAGGAAATCCAAATTAAATTCATGTTTGTCCACACACAATGCCTCTACTAATTACAATACATATTATGGAAAGATAAGTTTCGAAGTCATGGGAGACTTTAATCACATCAATGAAGTGAAAACCCATCAAAACCCTAATGCAATCATAAGGTCAGTATGTGAGGTGACACATGATGTGTGGGTGTAACATGTAATGCATGAATGGGAACAACATCATGAACTGATAGGAAGGGGGGCAAGGAGAGTAACCAGCTGACAACCTGATCAAAACTGTAATGGGCTAAGCAAGCAAAGGGGGACCCAAAATTTTAGATATGCCCAAAAATTTTGGGTGATGTTGTAGTGGCTACAACAAGACTTGAATATCATATTTGTAAGTAAGAATAGTGCCATGTAAATTGGATGAGAACTCTAGGAAAAAAGGCTCTAGGGTATAGTTTTAATATATGACATATTTATATTGGTTCATCATTGGAAGAAGACATAGGGCTTATTTACTATTGCAAGAGTGATTCAATGAAAAATTCCTTGGAGACATATATGAAATAAGCACAATTATCATTTTGGCACATTCCAACATAATCATCGGTTCATACCATTCATGCTACAAATCGATGATATTATGATGCCACAAATCAATCAGAAGATAAGATGAGGACTGCCCCTAGGAGTGGTTTGGCACAAAGTGCTATTCCACAGATCAACGACCAACATTTTCTCTCATGACACCACTGGTCCTTACCAGAAACCACTAGAAGTGATCACAAAAGAAGTTTTGGGGTTTTCATAAAACCACTTAGTATTTTTTAGTGCTTTTGTGCTGAGAGATGGGGCCCACACTCTTTATTTTCGAATCCAATGTTTAATTTTAAATCCAAAATAATGTCACATGATAAATTTTGCGCCCAATATTTTATCTTGAAAAGAGGTCATTTTATAATATCATATATTATATATACATATGACATTCTATTCATTTAAACTTTGTAATATTTACCATAAACCATGGAACAATTTTACAACTATTTAAAAAAACAATTTTTAGAAATTGATTCCACGGTTAATCAAAGGGCAGAGATAAAAGCCCAGAGATTAGATTTTGAAGGGGTATAGAGGTTTGGAGTCTTGGTGAATCTGGGGTGTTTTCATGAAGACACTATAATGGAAAATCTCTCATGAAATCAATAATAGAAGTTAGTTTGATTCCAACAATGGGTGTGGTTGCAAGCATTGTTTAGTTTTCAATCTGTGTGATTCCATATTTGTTTTTCCTCTTTGGAATGTGTATGATGGAGCAGGATGTTCCAATTTAAAATCATGATTTTACTTTTTGTACTCATGTGTTTTAAGTTTTAAACCCTTAATAAGTGCTCCATGCTCCAAAAACTCATTCACATTTTCCTTCTCTATTCACTATTCTCTCTACAGAGTTGGAGTATATATTCTTAATTGCCTGGGCCAAAACCATGTCTCCTTCACTTTATTGTACATGTATTTAATTTAAGGCTTTGCAACACTCATTGTTTCTGGCCATTCTACTTCAAATAATAGGTTTCTTGAATTAGGTAATTCATTGCAGAATTCATGGCATGTCCCTCTAGCCACAACTTCTAAAAGTTTCATGATTTTAAATGTGCCTTGGGCACTGGTTCCCCCCACATCCAAGAACTATCTCCAAGAGTCTCATGGTCTTAGCAGTATGATATGATGTAAATGTTGCATCAATCTATGTTATAAATTTCCATGGGAAGAATGTATTTTGCTAGTTTATAGGTGTCATTGAACACTGAGGATGGTTTTCATCCAAGAGGGATGGGTTTGTAACAACCCTTGGTTGATTTTCTATGTAAATAAAAATAAGGCCAAGGTCATGAGGCACATATTCCAATCTGAATGTTGGGTAAAACATAATGATGGGTATCACTAGTGAATAATAAATGGCTATGGAAATTGGCAAAGCAAAACATGCATTAATTGGCATTTAATATGAAAATAAAGGAAAATAGGAGAAAAGGGAGATGAAAGGTCACAAATTTGGATGAGAGGGAAATTGAAAGAAAAATAGAAGAAAATAAAGAAAATAGATGTGTCAATGATAAAAAGGCTCCCAAGGATTAGTTCATAGATTTTTTCAGTTCAGTATTTCGCTCTCTCATTCTCTCATGCTCTTGCACATTTAGAGTATTCTTTAAGAATTTTTGGAGCACTTTGGCATACATTGGATTTGGAGAAAGAAGGCAAAGGAAAGCAAGAAAGCGCAAGGGAATACGTGGATCAACAACTACAACAGATTGGTTTATAGTTAATAGGTTGCATGTGTGATTTCCTTGTTGATTTATGGATGGATGTTATATGCATGTGATTATCTAGTTATGTTTTTTCATTGGCATGGAGGATTGCTTAGAGTGATAATGGTTCAACCTTTCCTTTCCATTTCCTAGATAGTCATGGTGTTGTGGGTTTTTCCACTTGATTTTTTTATGGTTGGTGCTCATTATGGCTGTGGGTTAGAACAAATGCTCTAAAATCCTTGGAACAACTTGGGTTGAGTTGTTGAAAAGTGTGCAACAAAAAATGCTAAATTTAGAATGTGCTAAAAATAGAACTCCTAAAAATATCATGTATAAAAATAGCAGTTTGGCTAGTGAGGTCATTGGCCACCTTGGGTGAAGAGGTGAAACTTCTAAAAATAGAAAGTTCTAAAAATAGCATTTCTGGGTCCCTTCCTATTTATAACAGTCCCTGGTTCATCTATAGGAAGTCAAATCGAATTGGTCTTAACATTAGTTTAAAATATTAACTGATTAATTTCCATGAGTTAATTAGTTGTAAAAATTAAACTTGAAGTCTTTGTGAGAACATGCAATTAGTTGTTCCACTGATTGAGGAATTTATCCTTTATTCTCTCCACTGGTTGAGGAATTAAGTATGAGTTCTATAATGAGAGAATCAGTTGACTTAGTTTTAACTAGTCAAGTCCAGTTAGATTATTTTAACAAGTTGTTAAAATAATAAAATATAGTTTGTTAATGCTTACATGCATGTGACAACTATTATTTTAGATAACCAAGAATTCACTCATGGATAGCTGTTTCATGTCAGTTCTATCAGAGACCCAGTTGAGATCAGATGTGGGACAGTGTGCTATCAGATGATTGACTATTTCTAGTAAGTAAGTTTTTGCATGGTTGAGGAGCTAGTGTCCTCAAGGATTGCATAGTTGGACCATTGGTTAACTTGGTATGTTTGGAATTAATTTCATATGCTTTTGCTATTATTTCCTAAGCAAATTGTGCAAGGAAATAGGGATTGGACCATAGGTAAAACCTTTATATATAGGGCTTGGTTGGTTCATGAGATATATCTTCATATCTTCATAGTTCATTGGGAATTATTGTGAAGAGGATTTCTATTTGATTGATAATACATGGTTGGGGTTTTATGCTGGTGCTTTCCCTAGATATATCTTTTGTTATGTGTTATTATTTCTCTTGATCAGTTATACATGTTTCTACTTGATGTTTCTCATGAATTAGATTATGCTTCCGCTTAATGTTTTGCAGAAGTAGAACAAGTATTATGCTTTAGGACATTGCGTATATCGGTTTGTTATATAGGTGAAAATTTCTACAAAAAGTAATTCCATTGGGAGGAGCAAGGTTTGGAGCACACTCTTCTTAGCCTCAGGTCTTTGGGCGCCCTAACTTTCCCTTTCCACGAAGGGGCATACGTGGGTAACTTTGCTGTGGAAGGCATTGGTGTGACATTCTCCTCCACGTCATCTTGCACCTCTATTTGATCAATTAGAGCCTGTATGATGGCAGGCTACAGGCTTTAGAGACAACTTCTCTAGTCTGCCATCAATTTCTTCGATATCTCAGTCTTCTGGCCTTTCTTCTGTCTCGAATGCATCAGTCATTAAATTTGTAATTCATTTCCTTGAAAATCATATTGTTAAGCTCTATTCACAACCAGCGTTTTTCCAGAATTCTTAAAAGAAATTTCAAGGGACGGTCTTAAGCAACATAACAAACATATATATATGCTACCTCATATATTCCCATGCATCCTCTTTCTATTGGCGATATGTTAGAATTTACCGTGCATAAAACTCAGAGATACAAGACGATGAATATATATAT
>APFE031732796.1:24795-70095 GCA_000404065.3 Pinus taeda
ACAGGCTTTAGAGACAACTTCTCTAGTCTGCCAGCAAGTTCTTCGATATCTCGGTCTACTGGCCTTTCTTCTGTTTCGAATGCATCAGCCATTAAATTTGTAATTCATTTCCTTGAAAATCATATTGTTAAGCTCTATTCACAACCAGTGCTTTTCCAGAATTCTTAAAAGAAATTTCAAGGGACGGTCTTAAGCAACATAACAAACATATATATATGCTACCTCATATATTCCCATGCATCCCCTTTCTATTGGCGATAGGTTAGAATTTACCGTGCATAAAACTCAGAGATACAGGAAAATGAATATATATATATAATTCCGCCATTTATACAGTTCAATTGACGCATACCCAACTCACGATTAATTCAACAGAGGTCTTCTAGCGCATATATATTTTATCACAGGTTCTAGATATATAACTGTCACGGTTTGTAGTGGAGCGCCGACATAACATGTGTTTCTCCAATATATACAAAGAGAGAATCTCCCAATGGTTATTAACCATATGTCCACAATACGCATACACTATAGAGATCGACTCACACCATCCGCAGCTTACCTCGTCTTTATCTGGAGATGGTCGATGGTTGTGGTCAGTATTACCACGCACAAAGACGCGGCTTCCTCATGGACTGTAACTACACATATCCCCTCCTACGCTGGTATACACCTGTTATAGCTTTGCCTGCGCTTCAACCTTCAGGTTATTTTACGCAGAGGCTAAACCTCCTAACCTCCAGCTTCGCAAAACCCACGGGCTCATATTAAGATGTAAGATCACATAGAAAAGATTCCAAGTCTTTACGCCAGTATCTCAACCCAATCCACAAATTCCGCAGCTGGATCTGTGACTATATGGCGCGATTTTGGATAATTTCTCCACGATCTGATGCTAATAATCAGGAGAACCAACGAATTACAAAACCATTTAATATAGTAGTCAATTTTCTCCAGGAGATTCACGAAATCTTTCCTACTTTTACTTTGTATTAAACTTCTCTCAGTTCGCTACTATTAACATCGCCAAGATTTCATTAACACAAGAACCCTTCAGCTAAATAAAATCACACACAGATCGCACACCCTAATCAATTGTGCAGACATCAGACTCGAATTTATGTATACGTTGCCTCAGCTATGTTTACGACGGAGCTTATCATGACCAAGACTATTACGGAGAGACAGCTCCACATCTTCGTTCCCTATACAGTTCGGTCAACACAAATACAACTCGGCGATAGCTCGATACAATTAGATACAATTTGATGCAGCCTTCTAACACGTGGCTAGTTCTGCGGTTCAGCAATAGCTCAACCAATGACTTTCGTTCTCCTCAGGTTTTACTCTTATATGCAGTGGTTAAAGCTTCCATGTTTCCGCTATTCAACGATCCACCTCTGCATGAGGGTTCTGCGATACATACACATTATAACTTGTATTAAATCATTCCAATTCTGGTCCTCGGTCCTTGGGCGCTATGATTCGACTGTCACACAAATCTTTGATGTGGATACGATCTCAATCGGAATGATGAAGGCTTCAAACATTAACGCGTTCACACCTGTAATTCAAGGCGGTCTATCAGTGTATAAAAGGCAAGCAGCTTCAGAATTGGACACACATCAGTTGCGTATTGACCAAATAAAACCCATCAGCACCTCATGCGATTTCAACATACTTATATTCACATAAAACAAATATTTACACAACAGTTATACTCATGGCCAGATCTGCAAATCTGTGGCCCTTTTACAAACTGTCTGAAGGCTCTCCAAGGAGAATCCTTCCTTCCTTCTCACACTCACCCCTCCTCAACTATTCTATTCTCACTAATCTATATCAATTGAATTGAACCAATTTTGGTTCATATCCCTTTAGTCACTCCACAAAATCCCCAAGTATCTCAACATCCCTAAAGGATAGCTCTTTATCCCTAAAATCCTTCCACTAATTAAATTCCCTCATATCCTTTTATTAAATAAAAATATATTTACAATAGATCCTCACATTTTACTATTTTACTCAAATTAATTTAATAAAATATTAAAAATCAACACACCCCTTTTAACATTTTTACAAAATAAAAAAGTGCCCTTGATGCTCCTGCATTACTGTAAATCCTCCTCCTCTTCATCTGATTCAATGGTGACGACCTTGCCTTTTTCTTCCATTGATATCTTGTCAAACTGCAGGTTTCTTGGGGACACCCGAACTGGTCTCATAGTCTGCTTATCTTTCTTCGGTCACGGTGTCCGTGGTTATTTTGGGACTTTTGGTACAACTGCCACACCTCTGGGCTAATCAGTAGTATCTTCAGTAAATTTCACACCTGGCTTGGTGGAAGTCATCGTGTTTTCACAAGATAGGTTCTGTCGTGTACTCAAAGATGGTAAGATTGCTCGATGCTCAATATTTTGCAACTACTCAAATCTAAAACAACCAAGTGTTGTCTCATGGCCAGCCTTGGGACTTTTATAGCATGATTTGAATTTGAATTTGATTGCTCCCCCAATTTCTAATTCATTAATGCATCCTTGGCGGCAAATCATCCCAAATCTAGCTCTTAATTCGCGTCTTATTTCCCACCACCTGCTCCATTTTTTCCCTAAATTGGACATCTCGTCATGAATAGTGACATCAATGGTTACTTCCCAGTTAACCCGTGTGGCAACACAGCCCCCCATGTGTGGGCGTGGACCTTGTACCATGCTGATTTTGTGTGTACCTTCCTCACCATGTAGTTCCCAAACAGACTTATTTAGAGTCCCACACTATCTTTTAACTGCCCGGAGCACTAAGACTAGGCTCCCTATGACTAGTAAGGTGGTTGTACCAGTGGTGCGAGACTCCAATTCACCTTCCAGTCTAGTCTGTGGACACTCGTCAATTGCCCTCGCGATTGCCGACACAGTGCGTTCTACCCCATGTGGTGCACTCCCTCGGTTACTGCGTTTGGTAAGATGCAGCCTCAGCCATGGTAGCAAAGTCATGAATTGTCAGCAACAATCATCTAACACAATGGTATGATCATCCGTATCTCACCTTATCATCCTTGGTTTATGAACGAGACATGCTTTCGTGACCCCTTTCTCCAGTCTTTTGATCTCAGCATCCATCATCATGCTTTTCTTCCTCAATCGTACTCGATCTTCTTCGAGTTCGCGATGTCTAAGGTTCCCTCGTTGAACGGCCTCCTGAATCCTTATATGGTCATTCTCGCGTAACTATGTGATTTCTTCGTCCTAGTCATCGCGCGTTGTCATCACTGCCGGGGCTATTACATGTAGATCCCCTTTGGTGTTCCCTTCAGAAACCATGGGTTCTACTCTGTTTCGCACTTTTGGAAACACTTCCATGCTCAGGTTTTTGCATATGGTCCAATAGGCCCACTGAACTGCTGGCACGCACAGGCCCCAGTCAGTTCATCTCACCTAGTAAACCTTGTTCAGTACTCCGTGCACCCTATGGAATGCTTCGTCATGGAGAATTGGTTATGTGTGCCACCTTTCCTATTGTTGTGGCTTGTTTCGATGCTCTAAGCTGAGGTTGGGGTGCGCTTGTACAACATATGTCTATACCCATCGGGAGAGGTGGGCACGCAAGTCATTTCGCCCCATGTGATTGACTTTCATTCGAAGCTAGGGTTTTCCAAAATGTAGGCACATCATCCTTCTGCATCTGTGCCACTCTTCAAAAGTTCCTTGATGCATACCCAACCATCGTGTGGGTGTTGCGTGAAGTTCCCACTTCAGCGCATCGAACCGCTACTGCTCTGGTATTGTACTTTCGAACTTTATCAGAAATTCATCCAACTTTAACAATCTGTCATAAGTCAATAGCTCCCTTGCCTCTGTTGTTACACAATGTAATGACCTGATCGTCATGTTGCAGTTCAGTGTTGTTACTTCGTGCAACTGATTCTGCCATCGCTCTATCTCCTCATTTGAATCCAAAGTATAGGATCTTTCATGCTCCCATGAAATCCTTCCATCTACTGTTGGATTCACCCAATCTTCTCCTTGTGTATTTATCTTGTAGATACAGTTGAGATTGTCATCACTATCATCTTCGCACACTAGTTCAGTGTATCACACTCCTTCAGCTGGATCCAGTGGTACTACTACCCATAGTGACTTTTTCTCAAAGATCATTTTGCGCTTCTTCAAATTTATGACTCCATTCATATCGGTAACCCAGTCTATCCCTAGTAGCATGGGATAGGGATTGCTGTCATCGAAAATCTCTATCAATTTAAAATCCACCTGTGTGCTCACGCCTTCAATATCGACTGTCACCCCTTGCAATCTTCCCATAGGCAAAATCTTCTGTTGGTTCGCCATTCGTAACTGAATAGGGGACCACTATAACATGGGTCAGCCCATGTGTTCCCATGTTTCCTTTGGTAGTACATTCACTTCGGAACCTAGGTCTAGGATTACCTGATCCATTTCGTACTCACCTATTTGCGCAGTCAACCTCATCTCCCTTCCTATGTGTAACACACGCTTTCCCAATTTTCGAACCATGCGCGGTTCTCTAGACCCTGCACACCTAGTGATAGGTTCTTATAGCCCTTTGACTACCCTGCTGTCACATAGCAGTTTCATGCATGTCTCCAGAAAGGTAGTGAGCATTGAAGGATCCATCCCTAGTTCTAGTTGATCCTTACTACCTAAAGTGGAGGCCTCCGTGAAGCTCTTCTTAGCTTCCATGAATGTCTCCATCACGTGTTCTATATCAAAATCGGGTTCCTTTATAGGAGGCTTATGAACCCATGCACTTTCTTCTAGCTACTTTCCTTTATCATCTCCCATTGTCATACCGCTCCTGAGCATCATGTTTACATTTGGGTCTTCTTCGTGCAGTTTAGACCTCATCATTTGTAAATTTTGGGTCAAAGGGGGCTGGAGTACCCACTTTTCACGCATCTTTGCTATTAGCGAAGTACAATCTTCTACCTCATGATCAAACTAATTATAGTACCAACATGATATCCTAGTTGGGTTCATACAATCATGGGCATAATTCCCTGGTCCTCTGCAACTATAACAAATTATTTGTCCGCGACCCCTTCCTGGTCCCATTCCTCCTCGACCCCAACTGCGCCCCTAAAACCCAACGTGTGCCATCCCTACATTTGGGTCTATGGCTCGAATTTCAGCTTGCACCCTATAGGTAGGAGTCCAATACATCATTAGTTCATAGCTTTGGTAAGTGCATTCGTCATAGCCTACCAACCTATAGAAATTACAAAACAACTATTAGGACGTCTATGTATACTTCTGCAACAGATGACAATTATCCATGGTATGTTTTCCTCCTATCTGGCAGATCATGCACCATAATGCAGAAACTACGCTTGTCCTTGCATGTGCCTTTGGTCTTAATGGCATTGGCCCTCCTCCTACCAAGTAGTTCGCAAATGTTAGACAGTGATCTTTGTCATGGCCCTGGCATTTGCATTTTATGCACCATACTTCCTCGCACGCCTTTGGCCGAGGTGCCCTATCCTGTTTGAAACTCTACATTTGAGGACACAGATTTTGTAGCTGCACATGGATCTATTGGACTCCCAATCCAGGGTCTTGTATAGGGGTCTCATGCAACCTCATAGCCATGTCCAATGCTTCGGCTTGGGTGGAAAGTTTTTGTTGTGACAATGTCATCCTTAAGTGTGGCGTAAGTGGGGCCACAAACCATGGGCAATGTTGTGCATCCATTAACGTCATGTTCGCTTCGCAGATTGTACTTTTCAACCTTTGGTCCAAATCCTAGTGGGTCTCACCTGATAGCATTGTGATTTCTTTAAACCTGTTGATTGATTACGTCTCTAACTTTGGCTTGGTCAACTCCCTGTTCAACGTGGTCTGGATCTCTCCAATTCCTGCATTCGATTGGTCATTAGAATGCTTGATATACCATGTTAAAGTGCGATCCTACAGTTCGCTCACCAGTGTAGCCTTTCTAATATTATCATCCATGATGCCCTATGCTTCCCATACTGCTCTTACCATAACTAGAATTGGTCTGGGTCTTCATTTCCTACACAGATAGTTTGATTTCACTTGCCATACTGAACTGCGGAGGTGGAGTGGGTGGAAATGGAGGTGAGGGGGGTGAAGCGGGTGGCGGTGTGGGTGGGGGTGGTAAATTCAAAATTCGTTGCCTTATCAAACTAACCACACTTCTCGAAGAAACCTTTGCGAGCTCTTTCTCGCTCTCCCGCAAGGGTGAAATTAAGGGACTGTTTTCTAATTCTTCACTACTTCTGCTTCTGTAAATCTTTCCACTCCGCATGGTCCCAAACATTAATTTATTTGCATAACCTGGTTTTCACACAATAGCATCTTAATCCAAGTGCTCAAACATTTAACGTACTTACCTCACGCCCCTTGATAAAATGTCACTCTACCTTGCTGTAACTGACAATCGTGTCTACCATGAACTCAATGATAAATCCTCCTATTATCCAGTCGAGCTAGTGGTCCACAGCTCGCGCTATCTTCTCTTCTGAGGCTTCTAGTCTACGTACGAGTTCTAGAGTCCACACTATTATTTTATCGATTCTACACCTTCCCTGGTTGTCTGTTAATATTGCAATCCACTCATACAACTTAGATGGAAAATATGCAAAGAAAATTTTGTGGATTTCAATGTACAAGTAGCAATATAGCCACTGCTCCTTAGATACTCACGGGTTTTTGTTTTCCTGCACTGTGAACTCATGAATCTTCTCACCCAACCACTATTTAATTTATTTCTTTATAGGGTTCAAGTGGCATGACATCAGACATCCTTTATGTAGATCCTAGTCCTGGCAATGGAACCATTTGTTGGATTAGTGGGGCCTAACCCAGGTTCAGAGGTGATTTAGCCAAGCAAATCCCTGTACTACTAGCCCTTTCGGCAATAGTTCACGGAGCACGGACTGAGGTCTCACCCGAAGTAGTATGGGAGGGTGCTAGAACCAGCTTTCCACACCCTTGGGATGCCTGATGGGCTTCTAGAGGTCCGCAATCTAACCTATCGTTGTGCACACTTGCGATCCCCTCGCAACCTGTGGTGCGGCTTCCGCGTAGCCTTGCATGGGGTGTGACTCATATAATACCCAAGCTTTTTGCTTATCAACTGATTACTTAGCTTATGTGTGCCATATTTATTGTTATTATAGCATATTCATCAACCATAACAGTACACGCAATACATAAATGAATACAACAATAAAGAAGATAATGCACAGGAATATGAATCAACTTCTCTTTCATTAATTTCCAATCTTACTTACAACCTCAATGCCACCTTATGCACTCAGATACAGGGGTCCACGCACTCAGCTGTGGACTCTACTAGGACTTTGTGCACTCAGCTGCAGAGCCTCTACCTCCTAATACAACCCAAGACACTTAGACTTCTACTCTAAGCTCAAACCATTCCTTCAATATTTTTCCTATCATTGACTTCCTTTACAGCTTAGAGCCTTGCTCTATTTATACAATCCCATGGTCTATGGACCATGGGTAGGCTAACTTTACACTAATTTACAATACAATGCTTATGGCAGACAACCCTATGACACAATTATACACTTCGCACTCTGCGCCTGAAATTCATGGAGTTCTACACCATCTTTGACCAAAACTTGAGCTTTGAGCCCCAAAACCTGTTGTGGGGGGATTCGATGCCCAACACTATCTTGGACCCCATAGAGTGGCATTACCTGCACCCCTCAAACCCCTTGTGACTCCCCCTACTACGAAATCAACGCAATGAAGGGGGGGCTCCGCCCACCTTCTAACCCCCCAATTAACTATGTGGGCTAGTCATGGAAAGAATATAACACAACCCAACATTCTCCCACTTGTTATTTTATTTCCACATGGGGCCACAAGAGAGCTTAGTCATTATACAACCCTTCAATGCCCATTATTTTTCCACACCAAGAGAACTTCTCAGAGCTCATAGATTTTATCAATGCATCTACAGTATTCTTTGAAGTGTCCACCTTTACCAGCAACACCTTTTTGTCTTCTATCATATCCCTCACAAAGTGATATTGAACATCAATATGCTTTGTCTTTGAATGATATGTAGGGTTCTTTGCCAAGAAAATTGCACTTTGGCTGTCACAGTCTATCCTTATAGCTCCCTGTACTAACCCCATACTTGAACACAATCTCTGCAACCAAACTGCTTCCTTGCTTGCATGAGTGGCTGCCATGTATTCTGCCTCTGGAGTTGATAGTGCCACTACAGATTGTTTCTTACTCATCCAACTGACTGCACCTCCAAATAGGTTAAACACATACCCACTTGTAGATCTTCTCTACTCCAGATCTCCAGCCCAGTCTGCATCAACAAAGCCACGAATATCCAACACTCTGTCCGATCCTGGTCTTCCTTGGTAGCACAAACCATAATCACTAGTGCCACGTAAATACTTGAAAACCCGCTTCACTGTTGTCCAGTGCTCCTTCCCTGGTTTTGACATAAACCTGCTCAATACTCCCACTGCATGTGCAATGTCTGGTCTAGTATAGACCATTGCATACATCAAGCTACCAACTGGACTTGCATATGGAACATGGTACATGTCCTATTCCTCTTCTTGTGTCTTGGGACACTATTCAGCAAATAACCTCACGCCTACAGGAATAGGAACCTTCACCAGTTTACTGTCCTGCATATTAAACCTCTGCAGTATTGTCTCGATATACTTCCTCTGGTTTAACCAGAGCTTCCTCTTTGCTTGATCTCTTTTAATTTCCATGCCCATAATATAGTCTGCAGCACCAAGATCTTTCATGTCGAATTTGGAGGACAATTGGGTCTTCAAATCTTGGATAATTTCTTTGTCATTTCCAACCAGCAACATATCATCCACATACAAGACCAGATAAATAACACGGTCACCAATTAATTTAAAATACACACAGTGATCTGCTTTGCTTCTAGTGAAGCTAAGTCCCCGTATAAATGTATCAAATTTCTGATACCACATCCTTGGTGACTATTTTAACCCATACAGAGACTTCTTTAACTTGCATACTAGTTCTTTCGTACCCTTAACCGCAAAGCCTTCAGGTTGCTTCATGTTGATTTCCTCTTCCAAATCTCCGTGAAGAAATGTTGTATTCACATCCATCTGTTCTATCTCAAAATCAAAAGCAGCAGCAACAAATAAAATTAATCTAATAGAAGTTACCTGGGCAACAGGAGAAAAAATATCACCAAAATCAATTCCCGGCACCTGGGAATAACCTTTTGCTACTAACTGAGCTTTGTATTTCTCCACCTTCCCTTCTGCATTTATCTTCTTCTTGAACACCCATTTGCTGCCAATGGGTTTCCTTCCAGCCGACAACTCCACCAGATCCCAAGCCTCATTTTTGTGCAAAGATGCCATTTCATCAACCATGGCCTCTTTCGAGAGTTTTCCATCCTCTGAATCCACTGCTTCATTCACAGTTCTGGGATCATCATCAGTAACAGACAAAGAAAAATTTGAACAGAAAGCAGATGGACTATACCTTTCTGGTTGCCTTCTTTCTCGAAATGATCTTCTCACAGCCGGAGTTTGTGGCTCTTCATCTTCTGATTCCTCCTCTGCTACAGAGTCCGATTCTTCCTCCTTTAGATCAAACTCTATCTTTATAGGTTCCTTTGGTTGGAATTCATGTTTGATAACATCTTCCACCTCTCTGAACACCACATCTCGACTATACACAACCTTTCGTGTGTCTGGGTTCCAAAGCTTATAACCCTTTAAACCATCCTTATACCCAATAAAGTTGCACTTTTCAGATTTACTATCCAACATGGTTCGTTTCTCCTTTATAACATGTACATATGCATCACATCCAAATACCCTTAGATGTGAAAGAGAGGGTTTTGTTGGAAATAATACTGAGAGGGGGGGTGAATCAGTATTATCAAGTCAAATATTCCTTTTCCAAAACAGATGATATATGCTACTTCAGTTAGTTAAACCCACGTATATATGCAACAATGTAGAAGGAAACTTGCGTATACAAAACATACTTTTAATTTACTTAATCTTTCTGATGATGAATGTTAATCTGTGATGCAGAATCAAATAACTAGTAACCAGAGACAATAAAGCAGAGCAGAAAGACAATCACACAAAAGAACACAAGATATAAGGTGGAAACCCAATGTGGGTGAAAACCACCTGCTGCAATTCATCTCTATCTTGTTTTAAATTAGAAACTTCTTTTACAATGTACTGGTGCAGTCCTTTACCAGTATGCAGGCTGCAACCTGCAGAGAGCTACAACGCTCTCTCGTTCTCCAACTTCTCCTGGAAGGGAGCTACAACCCCCTTAGCTCTTGCACTAGCCAAGATACTAGTACGTAGGTGCTGGCCTACAGAAGGCTACAACCTTCTCTTTCTTCCAGGGACCACGTTTCATAAATTTTTCAAACTGGATCCATGAACATCAATCAATCATCAAGAATTTCTGCATCAAACAATCTCCTTTTCACCAATTAGCACTGAATCAAGTAGACACTTCTCTGACAGCTGTATCCAAATCACAGTAGCTGTAACCACACACCAAATCTAAACCCAGAAAAAAATACTATCATTCAAGCTTAAAGATTAATACCCATCAATAGAACTTATCCTTCTCCTTGCGCTCAGGTTCCTTATTTATTCAAATCCAGATTTGCACCATAACCCAATCACAGTATTCCAGATCTAGCACTTTATCAGATATTCAATAACAATTCAGATGATTCTTTGCCAAATGATCTCCTTCCTGTTTTATAGTCTTAGGCCTTTCACAATACCACGGTCCAAAACCATAATAACACAATACCATGAACCCAATACTTGGGATCAACACTTTTGGATGCAATACCACGGACCAAAACATAGGATCAAAAAACTGTCGGACCAATACCATGAACCAACCATGAAAGTGCGTGAACTTTTCTCCACATGAAATAAACTTTTTCTCCGCATAAAAGTGCGTGAACTTTTCTCCACATGAAATAAACTTTTTCTCCACATAAAAGTGCGTGAACTTTTTCTACATGAAATAAACTTTTCTCCGCATAAAGTGCGTGAACTTTTCTCCACATGAAATAAACTTTTCTCCGTATAAAAGTGCGTGAACTTTTCTCCACATGAAATAAACTTTTCTCCGCATAAAAGTTCGTGAACTTTTCTCTACATGAAATGAACTTTTATCTTCATGAAAGTGCGTGAACTTTGCTGCACTATAATTTATCATCTGAGATGATTTGCCATCAAGGACAACACTTGTCTCATAATGCCAACAATCTCCCCCTTTGGACTTGATGGCAAAGCTAACTTGACAGTGTAGCCTGATTGGAAGCAGCAGTTTGTATAGACAACTGCTACAATTGGCTTAGAAGGTTCACCGCATTCGCATCAATCGATCCAACAATACTGTCAGCATGTGGACTTGGCTTTGGTTTGGCTATATCAACCATGGATCTAGGAGCATCAGGAAAGATTTTTTGAAGAGTCCCAGACTAAGGTATATCAATTCTAATTGTTGGGCGCGAAAGATAGCCTGCTCTTTTGAATACACCCTGGACATAGAAACATCCTTGGAGATCTTGGGTTGTAACGATTTTAATAACCATTCGAGACAGAATTCAGGTGGAATTCCGGCTTTGATGAGCCTCTTTCTCTGTTTCCATACCTTAATATGATCAGAAATGTGAGTAGCTATGTCCTAATGAAAATTGGCCAGAAGTTCAGTTTCTGCTTCATAATGGATAGGCAACTGAAAATGGTTCAAGAAAATGTTAGCCAAATCGGTGAAAGATGTAAAGGTGACCCCTAGCAATTCTATATACCACTTAGCCACATTTCCAGTTAAGGTGTGTTGAAATAGTCTCAACCTAATCGAATCATCGATGAGGGAGTTCAATGAGCACCATAAATGGAATGTGGTTACATGGTTGCCCGAGTCTTCCCCACTCTTCCCTTCGAATGTTGGGATATTCGATGGAAGTTTGGTTGGGACTGAAGGCCAAGCCAGATTGTATTTGATTGGATCCTTCGTTAACTTAGTCAAGTCTAGTAGATTGAGCATGGCCAGAAAAGGAAGTCTCAGAGTACCTTAGGGATTCCACCCAGATTGGGCGGGTTCCCGAAAGGCTGAAACGAATAACCTGGATTTTGAAAGGCACCAGGTTGCCTGAAGTAAATGGTAGAACCTGCTGAACCAAAAGGTGACCCTTGTGGTCCAACAAAACTCAGTGTTTGACCAACTCCAGACGAAACACCTCTGTAACCGGCAAATTTCCCCCCTAACGAATTATTATATGGAGTGAACAACCCTTGGTAAGCGTTCCATGCATTAGCTAAGGGTGGAAAACTTCAAAATTAATTAACCGAGGAGTACAGCGCATTCCCTTCTTAGCCGAAAAATGGATTCCCAGTTCTGATCCCACTAATTGCAGGGTTAGCCCAACTCTGAAAAGAATTAGTACCTTGACCCATGAAAGGAAAAGGCATAGACCCCACCATCAGATTGGAATGCGGTATATGACCACTTCCAAAAGGAAAACCCTGAAAATATGCCGATCCACTCATCATGGATGTGGAGGTAGTTAATGGTACACTTAATGGAACTTAAGGAATACCTTGAGAGGGCACTCCAAAAGGGAAGAATCCAAAACTGGATGCATGCGCTTGGGAACTTCCACTCATCGACATAATGGAAGTAGTCCCAAACAAGGTTGTGCTAGCAGTAGATCCAAATAACGATTTATAAGGGATGGAATAGTTCCTCCCCCTTGTATTGATATAGGAGTTTTCATACTCGCAACACTTGTGGTGGATGCCATGCTTCCAGAAGTGGTCATCGAAGGGATGTTTGCGTGTGGACTTGGGCTTGAAGGCCTGTGTGTCAGAGTTTTGATGTATAACAATACGTCCAGATGATTAGAAGGGAGAGGAGAATTCGGAGCCGCAACCGACTCTGAGAGATCTTCTACCTCAATATTATATTGCGACTGGAAGAGTACCCAAGAAAGAACTGGTGTGTTCCTCTCTAGCTTTGTTGTAGTACTAGGTCTACCGTGTACACTGATGCCCCCAAGCGGAGGATCAATATTTGATGCGCCAGCTACCACTGGTTGAAAACCATTGGCAGAATCGCTCCTACAACTTCTAGGAGAAGGCTCTAGACTTGTAGGTGAAAGCCCACGAAGTCTACAGGGACCGTCTAAGTGATCGGTCAGCCACTTTGAATTATTTAATAAGATCTACTTAAAGACTCGAGAAATTTGAAAGCTAGGCCGACTAGGAGCACATAACACACACTAAAAATGTCCTTAAAGAATTCTGTAGTCAAACAACTTCCAAGTATTTCCACTCTGAGTGAGTAGGACCGGACACCAAAATACAAGAAAGTGAATAATAAGGGCCTTCAGAAAATAGACTGGGGTAATTACGCCCCAAGTCTACTAGCGAAGGTATTAGAGGAAGTTACGCTGACCTCCAAACAACAACCTTTGTTGATGCAAGCCCCCAAGCTTCACAAGGGTGCCCTCCAGAAGTACCATTGAAAGTGATGCAACGTCGACCTCAGGTGCCATGGGATTCCCCTCCGCAGCCACCTATGTAGATCTCTAGGATAGGCAACTAAAGATACCAACTTGTGTTAGAAGTCGAGCGGAACAACCATGAGGTAATATCCAACAAGTAAGAGAGGGGGTATCTCTCGTCCTTATCTTCAAAAACCCTCATGCTTAACTCCCAGTCGCGGAACTTTCTCGGTCTCCCTAACGCTGTTGGATTTTCATTCTTTATTTAGACTTCTATGTTTGACAATTTAGAGTGACCTTGGAGAGTTTACTTTCCTCTCGCCTAATCCAAGGCCCTAAATAACCTAAAACTTGTTGGTGTACTTATTGACAATATAAAAAGTTCTAGTTTATTTATTAGCGCTTGATTTTAAGTGGTTGTTCTTTTTAAGTCAAAGGGACAATACAAAAGTGAAACTAATGGTGTTAGTTGACACAAAATAAATTAATAAAAAAACTAACTTATATGCAATGCACTTGTTTGTTCTTCGATGAAAAGTAACTTCTACTTGGGTTCTAAGAAACTTCTATTAAAGCAATGAACTTTTTCCTTTTCTTTTCCTGTAACAGACTTCACACTCACAAAAACTAAAAAACTATTGATGCTCTAATAATGTGAAACTACCCTAATGCAAAGTGTACAAGATGATGCAAAAATTCTACATTACTCTAAAAAGAAAATGAAAGTAATTTGTTTTATAATCCAACTTAAGTGTTTTGAAAGGAATAAGAATTTTGAACACAAAACCTTTCCCAAAAGAAGGACTAAACACAAAGATCCCAAATCACTCTCAAAAACCAAAAGAAACCAAACAATAATTTGGCAAAGAAAGCAAAAACAATGTTTCTGAAGGACTTTTATTTTTTCAAAAAAGCAATAAAAGCAACTTTTCAAAAGTACTCAAAATGCTACCAAAGACTCAACAACCAAAAGAAAATCACAAGGAAACTTTGCAAGTTGTCATTTCAACACGAATGAAAACTTAACAAAATAGATGTTTCAAGATGCACTAAACAATCCAAAAGCAACAAAAAGAGGTTTAAGACACTGATCAATAAATCAGGAAAGGCACGCTTTCAAACTTTTCAACAAAAAACTTTCGAGAAGTAAGAAGAAGTGAATGCCCAAAAACTTAATGGGAAGTAAAGCAAGCAAACCATAAAAATGAAGTTTGACACAAAGATTGCAAGAAATCTTCTGTTCCGAAAAACCATAACAATCAAGAGCCTCTACAAGAAGCCTTTTGTGTTCAAACACAAATGATAACACTCACTGTAAAGCAAACTGAGACCAAAAACTCTTCAAAGCAGGAGACAACTCGAAATAGTAGGCTCATTGAAAAACTAAAATCTAGAAACAGAAACTGACCACTCAGGAAGCACACAGGCCAACAAACAAATCTTTCCAGATAAAAAGACTTGAGAAAAATCATGCAAAACAAATGTATACGCAACTGTGTCTCTACACAGGTGCGTGTACATTCATTTCAGTCAAAAGAAACCCATGTATATGCGGTTTCAGTTCAGAGAAACTAGCATGTATATGCTTCTGTAACCGATAAAGGTGCACATATAAAGGTTTACAAGAAAAAACAAAAACTGAGGCCAGATGACAAGGATCAGACTTGAAGTCTGAGTTCCTACAGAAGTAGACAGTACAATCAAAGCAAGCGAACTGAAAGCTGAGCCCTGATTGGCACTAAATAACCCAAACTAGGAACAACAAGATTGTTGTCCCCAGTGGAGTCGCCAATTCTGTTAAGGGATAAAGTCCCCTAGGGCTTTAGGTCAGAACCCTAGCAGAGCAAGAGTAATCTACAGCAAGAAACAAGTAGATAACTCAGGTAAAATGCTTAAACGAGCAAAATATGTGAGGATGTACATACGCGGGGGTCCTTCGTTCGGGTAGTTCCAGCCAGGGTTCAAACCCTCTACAACTCCTCACGATCTTTGAACCTGCAAAACAACCAATTCAAAGGCACACATCAGCATATAGATAAAGAATTATAGTGAAATCAACTTTATAACATATAAGTAGATGGTTAGTTATACATTGAAATATTCATTCATACATAAACCGTAACAACAACATCAGATGCATAAACAAAGTTGATATTAGGAACAAGACAATGTTTCTTTTATTGCATATAGCTATAATAAAAACATAGAAAGAGTTCACCTTAGTCTTCCTCTTCGGGCTCCAAGCAGAACTGTCCTCCAGGTCTGTCTAGTCTCGGTCTTCAAAAGGCTCCTTCCATAACCAACACAAGGATATCTCCCACAAGTGAAAGGATATCAACTCTAAAGGAAACAAGGGTTTCCTGAACTTGGGGAAGTGCTTGAAGCACATGGATCTTCAGACTTGATCAGGGGATAATTTCAACAGAGTAATTCTCTATTTTCTCTCCTCTTTAAGGCCTTCCCATTGAAGTCTTTTTATACTTCTCCCAAAGTAGTTTTTTAGTTGGGAACAGTTGGGCCACGGGCACTAATAGGTAATAAACAGGTAAAACCCGTGATCCCTGCCCATAATTAAGGAAATTTAGTTTTTTTAAGTGTTTTAAGACATATACGCGGGTTGGGTATATACTGACACATGTGTACACGCGTTTAATACAGGGAAAAGTCACGTACAGGGAGTAAAACAATATTTTTTAAATATTTTGACCAAGTCTGGAAGGAGGGGTTGCCCTAGGCCATAAACCAAGCATCACAAATACATAAGGTGATATTTGGAGATATAACACACATAATCATCATAAATGATATCGCAAGTTTGCGGCTCAAAACCAACCCCATCTAGAATTTGATCCTCATGAACATCAAGAGAAGCATTCCAAATGGGTGAACACGACACCTCACAATCCAAAGGACTAAAGGAACCAAAGGATGGAGGACGAGGGGATAACACTTCATCACAAATATCATACTCATAGTCCAAACGTGTGCTGGAATTCTGATTATGTGGGGTGGGAGAAGGTGGTGGTAAATCAACAGATGAATTTTGAAGTTCCCACACCTGAACCTGCGAAAATGGAGTTGTTTGATTATAATGAGACAGAGAGTCACTTGGTATTAAAACCTTGTATGTCGCAATTTAGAAGCTCTAATACCAAGGTATGTTGGGAGGCCTTCAAAAGATTCATAATTGTGCAGATTCATCAAAATGTGAACAAAAATTTTGAATTTCTCTTTCAATAAAGGGAAATCAACATCATCTTCAGAAAATCCAAAGCAAAAATGAAAGAAACGATCGTGAAAATCATCAAGATATTCATTAGTGATTTTCGCAATCGCATAATTTTTTTGAACACGGATTTAGAATCATGCATATTAAAGGTGCGGTAAAGTTATGTGGCAAGATGTTCAAAAGAGTGTATGTAAGAAGTAGGAAATGTGTAACACCATTCCCTTATGCGCCCTTCGAACATGATAATGAACAACCTACAAACAACATCCTCACAATGAATATTGTGTTTTGTGCAAAATTTGAGAAAATGAGCGGTGTGCTCAAAGAAGGTTGTTTCACCCTCACCATTGGATTTAAGATTTGATAAGTCATCAATGATTCTTGTCGGCACTTTCATATTTGAATTTCTAGAAAAACATGTCAGGGTTGTGATTTGGGGGGAAGCCATTAATTAGTGCGGAAAGTTCAAACATACTTCATGGGTTCAACTTGTTATCTGGCCCTCCTTCTAGTACCAAAAATTTTAATGGTGTTGGATCCACCAATATTCAGGGGATCTCCCTGATATGAAGTCCCAATTAGACCTCACACCATTTGGTGTAGGAGTCCCATTCAAAATACAACCCGGTTGTCGATGCAGTGGGTTTTAATGATGTGCCTTGGCTGCAATAACACATAGAGTAATGTATAATGACTTTGGTGAGAAAAAGTGTGGGACCATGTGAAGAGTCAAGTGTGATGCATGAAGTTTTTGCCACATGGAAGGGAAAATAAGTGAGCCCCTTAAAAGCCTGTAGTAGTACATAGCTTGAAAGGAACACATGAGCATAAATGACATCACAAGATAATATGTGAAATAGTTCACAAGTTAACAGTGATGGATTAATACAAAAACACGCATTCAACAAGATTTGTACCATTGCGAATGAAATAGTTCATAAGCATAAGCGTAAGTTACATAACATAAATTGCAAACATAACAAGAATAGTCCTACTATGTTTACAACATATGCATGAAACGTGTCAACTTTGAGCTTTTTATTAAGTGAAAGTTCCAATCATACATACACTATTGACGGACTACTAACCCCAATAGTGGGACGTGAAGACAACATCACCTGCTCCTCCAAATAAATATACTTCCTCTAGAATACGAAGAAGCCAAGGCTCTCACAAACTCCCAAGCCTATGATTATAAGCCTAAGCCTAGCCAAAATCTTGGCTTCCCAAAATCGCTTTACATGATTTATAAGGTTCTATTTATAACAAGTGGGGGTCAATCTTCAACTACCCTTTATGACTTCTGGATTTCCCTCATGACCCTTCAACTTCTTTACAAAATGACTCATTACATTACACCATGCTTCTTCACATTCTAATATTGACACTTGGAATTCCACTTACAAATTAATTACAAATAATATTACAATTTACACTCATACCCATATAAGACAAAGCATGGTAGAGCTAACTAGAAAGCCTAACAAGACAAAACAATATCATGTTTGAGTTTGGGGAAACTCAAGCTTAGAAAATTCCACTTGATGTCTCTCAGTCACGTAATGGTGCCACTCTTGGTAATCCACGATGACATCCTTGAACTGTGTGATGGTGTCTGAATCAAAGAAGACTCTAGTCTCCATGGCACTTAGGTACAATGATTTAAAACTAGTTTGAACTTCCTTATGGAGCATGATCAACATTATTCTCACTTGGACAATGCCACTGATGTAGTTCTTCATAGTCTGTTTGTTCACCTCCAAATATGCATTTGTGGCAATCTGTCTAAGTTGTTCCAATATTACTCTATCTCCTTCTTGACCTAGTTTTTGTGTTTGGCTTCAGTGAGTGAGCCAACTGATGGGATCTTGTGGCACTTCCCCAAGAAATCCGGGCTGTTTTATAACCATGCATACGAGGCATGAATGTTACCAATGAATTAGTCGATTTATTTATTTTTCTGGATCAACATCCACACTCTCTCTTTCTCAAACTCTTCTTTTTGTTTCATTCTATTTCCCAAGTCAAGCGGTCCCCCTTTGTGTCGCATTGACCATTCATGCACGACAGTGATTGCAGCTTGCACATTCTTGAGAGTTTTGACAAAATATTTACATTGTTGTTTCGAGCCATGCACGTGGACAACTACTTATGCATGGTAACAGGCTCCTCATATAAATTATGCATGGTCTCTTCGGGTGTTGATACTTCACCAAGTATCAATGCCTTCATTTCCTCAAGATGGCCTTGTGTGGAAGTTGCGTTCTGAATTGTTGCGCAGAGCTCTTCAACCTCTTTCCTAGTAGCCTTCAAGTTCTTTTCAAATTCCTTATTCTCAGCTATAAAAAACTCATTACTATATTTTGACACACCTGCAAAGGCTATGTTGGTTGCGGCAATGGCCTTGAGATTCTTCCTGGTGTCGGCCATAATCACCATTTTCTCTCATTAAAAAAGGAGATGCAAGGTCATCTATAAAATGCTTTGTACACGCTTGTATAATATTCTTATGAATTTCATCATACGAAAGATTGTACATGTCTATAATTGGATCATCATCAAGAGGAATAACTTCCCCTTGCTCGCATGGCGCTGACTCTTCTACTGAAGGTGGTGGAGATTGAATGGTGACCTGTTGTGTGTTTGGCATCAGGTCGACATCTTGATTCTATGACTTTGGTTCCCCCTCCATGTGTATGATCTCTATCAAATATTCAAACTGCTGAGAAAGCTCCATGTCCTGCATTTGTCTGCTCTCCTCCTCTGTTGGTTGTCGGTTCGATGTTTTCCCTTCAACTTGTTTCCACATTGCTTCTTTTGCTATTGCACTTTACCTCTCCTCTTCTTCCTGCTTCTACTTCTCTTCTTGTTCTTGCTTCTAATTTTATTCCTCCAATATCCTCCACTCTTCTCTCTTACTCCATTATGCTCTTTGTATCCTTTGTTTCCTCTTTTCCTATGTTGCATAGACATTAATGTATACCTCTTGATCCTCTAGATCTGCTTGGAAGCTCTTTGGTGAAAAAGATTTGTTCACTTTCTGCTATGTAATATCTGATTCATTTTCCACATGTAGTTGAGTGTCTAAATATAATTGAAAGTTTAGTGGTGTACTCTCAACTTCTTTTGGTACTTTTTGTGGTATATCTTGAAGCAACTCTCTTGGGTGCCATGGTAGCACCACTGGAGAAAAATACTCAATGATTGTGATACCTGCGAGAGGGAAAAGACACTACTATAAAGAATAAATTAATTTTTGCAAATCCAATTCCAAAGCAAGATAAGGTGGCAAACCAGTGAACCGATGAGCATGGCATAGTCTTAATAGCCAATGATGCAGCCTGAGGCTTGAGACTGCACAATCCGCATTTCAGCCTAGGTAGTGACAGGGAGAGACTGTGCATTACAAAATTTCAATCTCTAAGGTGGAAGGACTGAGCCATGGGAGCGTGCATTGCACAGTTGGTCCAACCTGTACTATGCATTATGTAGTCTTAGAGGCCAAGATCTTAGCTTGATCCTTGGACTTGCACAATGCCCAGCTGGGCAAGGCAGTGGATGACCAAGTGAAGTGCAGATCTACTCGGTGAGGGTGTAGGAAACAACCATATCTAAGTGATAATGCAAGTTAAAGCACAATCCTTGATAAGTATGGATAGATCAATATGAATCAAGTGCAAAAAATCAACAAATGGAAGGAAAAACAAATATGCAAGGAGAGTCACCGAAACGACGATCACCGACATGCAAAACAAGAAAACTGAAGTGACAGTTATGAAAGGTGAATGACAAACTAAAAAAACACTTCTATAAGCTAACATAATTTAAAATTCCAGCAACCAAGAAGATAAATAAGCAAATCAACAGTCACAGAAGCGAAACAACAAAAAGCGATAGAAAAAGCGGCAAAAGATGACAAAAGTAAAACTCACCCGGAAAAGCAATGCAAACTCCATCGAAGGCTCCTTGATCTCCTTGGGAATGCTATAGCTCTAATATCCAATGTACAAATTAGATCTAGAGGTGTCAATTAAATAGATTTGGGTGGATTATGGTTTATGACATGCATGCCTATAATCAAGGAAAAAGCGACACTTGACGGAAACTTATAAAAATAGAAATTGTGCCACATTCAGGAAACTAGTGATGAATCCCTTTTTTCTAGGGATTGTTTTTTCACTTTTTTCTTTTTTTCTTTTCTCTTTTTTAGGAAACTTGTCATGCACACTTCCAAGGAATATTGCGCAATTCTGGGGAATTAAGAAACTTCTTGGCTCAGTGCATTTCGCAGTTTTTTAGCTCATGGGATGAATTGTGCATTTTATGAGGTTAGTATTGGGCTGCCATCCATGAATGTGCAGTTACCAAGCTCAAGGCTGAGCTACTAGTTAGGATTGCACAATTTTTGTCATCAAGGTTGGCTTGCCTTCCAAGATTGCCAGTTTCTGGAGGCAAGCACAAGACTGTTGCAAGGTCAAGTGAGAAGGTTAGCTTGTGAATCAAAAAGATCAAATAAGTATGAAAAAAATCTTAACACAAGCACAAATGAAAAGAATAAGTCTTGATTAAATCACAAATACTTGACAACAGTGAAAGGTAAGCTCTTATGGACAAAAGGGAAGGCTCCAAAATCAAATCATAGAAAAAAATTTGGAGGGTGGTTGTAGAAGCTACAACACCTTTGTTAATGGGTGGAAGTGGATCTTAATGAACTCTGTCTTCTGACCATTTTGATAACTCTTTAGGAGTGGCAAAAACCAAATCTTCCACTGATGCAACTAGTACATTGGTATGAGTTGATTCTTTCTTCTTAGGATGATGCAAGAGATTATGAGTGACAGGGAGCAAAAGAATATATTTTTAAACCAACGAGTTATAGATTGAAGTGCCCAAAGTTATTCGTAAGTAACCTCATCAGCCAAATCTAGATTAGGTTGATAATACCCTCCTACATTGGGATAGGAGTTGGAATGGTACTCAAACTATTGCTACCTTCTCTAGAAGATGAATGCTTAGGATGTTTTGAGTTATCAACCATAAAAAACTAGTTTCCCTCCTGCTAGCACCAGAATATTGATGGTGCTGGAAACCGCCAACATACAGGGGATCTCCCCAATATGAGGTCCCAATTAGACCTCACAACATTTGGTTTAGGAGTCCCATCTAGTATACGACCCGACTACTATTTACTTATAAATATGCCTTGGATTTAGCAATTAGCACAAGAGAGAAGCACACATGTGCTTTTGAATGAGCAAGAGAGTGTTCCTTGTGAAAGTTTGATTATAGATGTATTAAGGTTCTTTCACTACAGAGGGGAAATAAAGTGAGCCTTTAAGAGAGAAGGAATGGTAATACCCTAATGGAGACACACATGAATGAGAAAGGCTCGTATGACATCAAGTGAAATAGTTCACATAGATGCGACGATCATTATCATCATTACAACACATTTGCAATATGTTAAGCACCAAAGTCACCGAAATAGTTCAATTAATTCAGTATGTGTGAAAGAGAACATGAATCATAAACACTCAAAGAGTAGTCTTAAAACATTCACAATTCATGTATGGAAGTGTGTTGCCTGAAAGGCTTCTAGTATTAAGAAAAATTTCCAAGATACATAAGTACAATGAACATCACTAGCTCAAATAGTGGAGTCTTAGGATTACTACTTTCTCCCCAAAAGTACTAAATCTATCTCTCTAATGCCTTGTGGGAGAAGCCAAGGTTAAAATTCCTTTGCATGAGCGATGAGGATCCTTTTAAAACTTTAGGCATGACCTTTCACACCCCCATGACTCTTGACTTTCCAACTCCAAATGACCTTTGGACTTCCAAATGACTTTTGGAATTACATATGACTCTTGGTCAAGTCTTTTGGACTTTTAAGGCTCTTTTGTCCATATATGATTCTTGGAACTCCACTCATTTGTCTTTACAATGATTACATCATTACATCACAACTCACACATCATCATGTGATGAGACACGTCAAGTCACTATCCTTGATGACTGGGACTAATAGTGACTGATGACATGGAATTTCTTCAAAGGGTGACATGGCTGCCACTCGTGTCTTTATTCTGAATGTAAATTTTTATCATTAATGTCTTCACCCTTCAAAGGGTCTTTGATCTTATGGAGTCCTCGGGTGTACTTCAATCATTAATACTTCAATGTGTTCTAGTTCTTTTAATGCTTCCTTTGTTGGCCTTATTTTCCCAATCTTCTTCATGTATGCTTTCAACAATGTTCCCCAGGTACCTATAACTGCAATCACTCATGACAACCAACCAACCAACCGTTCATGCCTCAATAGTTTGGAAGGAGTAATGAGAGATTCTGGGCACAAGGGCACAATTCGAAAGGCTAAAGAGCCGAAGGGAAGAGGCTTCAGTCTTCGGGATGTGCTCATGCACTTAAAAGAGAGAGACACTCAAGGGAGGGTGTAAGGTACATATTTGGAGGATGAAGGAGAATTCTTCGGGCTTCCCAAGTGCTTTGTAAACTCAAGGGAGACAAGGAGGACACATGGCACAAAGATGAAGGTTAAAGGGAGAAGCTTCAGGGCTTCAAGGTGCGCTCATGCACTCAAGAAGGAAGAGGAGGGTGCATGACGTATTTTTGAAGGAAAAAGGATGAAGCTTCAAGGCTTCAAAGTGCACTCATGTGCTCAAGGAGGGTGCATTCCTTCGGGTTGAAGGAGTGTGCTCAAAGGAAGACTTATTTTTTTCAAAGGGTGCAGTTCGGAACAAGGAAGAGGAAAGGTATCTTAGGAGTGCACTATTTGGTCATGGAGGGTGGCAGGGCATACTTCCAAACAACGGAGGATTCCTGGTTGAGGATTAAGAGTGTGTTCATGTGCTCTTAGCCTCGATGGGTTCACTTTGCAACCAAAATTTGTCTAAATTTGGGAGATAAACCCAGGAGCAACCACAATGAGTTTAGACACAAAACCATGTGCGACACATACCAAATAATCAAGAAAAATCAGACAATCTCGAACAATGATAAATAAACATCAAAACACCACTTCACATACATTACCCAAGTACAATGAACAAAGTTGTGCGACTGTGACGCAAAATTGTCGTTTTAGAATAATAAAGGTGTTATGACCATGACATGCACTAAAGGTGTTGTAATCAATGTGACGACACATAATAATGATCAGGAACACTTGGGACATATAGAATGACTTGAAACGACACTTGATGACCAAAGTGACACTAGATACAATGGTAAAGTAGGCTCCAAAATTTGGATGTAGTGAAATTTTTGGAGGGTGTTGTAGCAGTGACAACAGGTGGATACAAAATTTCAAAAGCAATTTCATTGAATATTTAGAGGGAGAAGACTCTTTTTTGTGAAAATATTCCTTATTGAGAGGCAATTCTAGCTTCTAGTTCACTATGAAAGTGTTTACAACATGTTCGTAATGCACTTCATGTTATGTAGAGTGCATGGTGAAACCTAAACCCCTTTGTTATTTCCTAAACTATTTTGGCTGCTTGACATTTGGAGATCTTACTATAGGTGTATGCTTGTCCTTGAGATATTTGTAGAGGAGTTGCCTTGCTATATTAGAATATTCTATATTTATGAAGTTTAACAATGTTGTATTAACATCTTCTACATTTCATGCATGAAGTTGATGATGGGGCCTTAACATGCACTAGGAGTAAAGGTGCTTCCCCCAGTGGCACCACAACCACTTTTCACACTTTAGGAAGTTAAGCACTTGGCTTGAGGGATTATTTCTTAGAGTGAAGTGCTTGGAGTTTACTATGAACCTGGTGGCCTATATTAGGTTGTTGTGGACTTGGTCCATTTTCTATTATTGGCCTCCCTCGCATATCCTATAAAGGGAGGAGAGTGTCCTTATATGTAGTTTTCCTGTAGTCCTTGTTTTTGTGTGATGCAAGAGTTAAATCTTGGGTGAATACTTCGAGAACCAAATTTTACGTGATATAAACTCTAGAGAAGTCTTGGAGCACTAACATTAAGGTCTTGCAAGAATTAAGTTTTGTGACACAAATCCCTAGAAAATATTTGGAGTACTTGATGTTAATGGAGCTTGTATCATGCAAGGTGGCGTAGGAGGTTGATGAAATGGGATGGTAGTCTGGAATTAGACTACTAGTTAACTTTGTAACCAATCAGCTGTGCACAAACATATTTTGTACATGGATTTTACCCCTGAGGGTCCTTCTTATCTAACCAATCACTGTCATTCCCTCGTTGACTTTCCCTTTTTTCGAGCACTTCAATCTGCATTGTTGATCTCACTTCTCCAGATCCAACGGATATCGCGTCGTCTGCTCACCAACTTACCCGGATGATCTCCACTATCGATGTGACCCATCCAATCAAACGGCTATCGCAAAATCTCGCGCGGATTTTTGCACGAATGATATCAGGTTCAGAGCGGGAGAGAAAAGTGGTTTTCTCGTGCTACGTGTTGACAGCTAAGCTTGATTGTGTGAATTTTCCAAATACCATTTACGACTTTTTGGGCGCGCGAAATACCGCTTCCCACTTATCAAATACAACCCATATGTTTAATTCATACTTTAAGAAAAACGCTTAAGGAAAGGTTTAGCGTTTAAGATTAATATTAACTTTTAATACTAATTGACTGTGATTTATAAATAAAGTATTTAAACAAAGAAAAATACCCAATTAGGATCCAGAACATCGATACACAGATACAAATGAATTTCTGCACCAAGATTAACACGCAACACCACACTTAATCATTTATTCAACAAAATAGAATTTCCATAGTCGTGGCCCTCTTGGCTCGATTACAATAATTTGTCTGACCTCTGTTTCACTCTCAAGCCCTATATCTCACTCACCTCTCGCTTACTCACTCTCCTGTTCCATTCCAATCTCTCTGTCATTACATTCTTTCCTGTTTTATGAATCAAATCCTATCCTAATTGCATTCACAACTCAATCTCTATTTTTATCAACTCAATCATCAAATCCCTATTCTCAAGATCTGATATACACCAATACTAATAGCTTATCTCCTATTCTAAAAATAATACAATATTCTAATTATTACAATAATGGAGATAAATATTAATTCGAGAGATCCAAACCTCTCTACTAAAACTAATTTTTGACCACTCAGGTCAATGAAATTCATCTCTTGTTAGCCGCAACATGTGAACATACAATCACATTGCTGGCTAAGTCCAGATGCTCCTACATTAGACTCCTGGGGAAGAAAAGAATTCTTCGTCAAACTTTCATGATTTACTCCATACATCTGTAATTCTGTTGTTGTTATCCAACTAGCATCCTCCAATGGCTTTCCCTTCCATTTGACTAGATACTGAAAATAAACCTATCCTCTCGTTCTTTTGGATACTCTTTTCTCCAAAACAACTTCCACCTCTTTCTTGACTGTCTTTGGCATTTTTTCTTCCCAATTTAATGTTTGAACTTCATCTCCTGCAGGTTCCTTTTGTAGCTCTGACGCTGTCTCCTTGTATAGATACAAATCTGCAACATTGAAGATAGGTGATATTCCAATCCCTTCTGGCAATTCAATTTCAAAATCATTAATTGAAAACTTCCTCACAATTCTCCATGGTCCTATCTTTTTCTTCTTTAGTTTGTTGTAAGTCCCAACAGGAAATATTTCTTTTCTCAAGTATACCATCACTAGATCTCCCACTTGGAATTCTTTTTCTCTGCTCTTCATATCGTCTCTCTATTGTATTTTCCACTGCTTTCCTGCAATATGTCTTTGACATCTTCTTGTAGTCTCTGCATCTGCTCTGCAAACTCTTCAGCTTTGGCACTTCTTGTCTCCTATTTACCCAAATTTCTGAGTTCATACACACCTCTTGGATTCATTCCAAAAAAATATGAAATGGACTCATCCTAGTACTTCGATTTGGAGTGTCATTATAAGTAAACTCATCTTGAGCAAGTGCTAAATCCCACTGTTTAGGATTGTTATACACTAAACTTCTCAATATGTTTCCCAAGCTTTTGTTTACCACTTGGGTCTATCCATCTGTTTGAGGGTTATATGCTGAACTAAAACTAGGGTTGGCACCTAGTTTCTTCCAAAGAGTTCTCCAGAAATGCCCAACAAACTTTGTATCCCTATCAGACACAATACTTGCAGGAAATCCATGTAACCTTACAACCTCTGAAAAAACATATTCGCAATATGTGTTGCATCATTAGTCTTTTTACATGCAATGAAATGTGCCATTTTGGAAAATCTATCTACCACAACATAAATGGAATCATTCACTCTTTGAGTTCTAGGTAACCCCAAAACAAAGTCCATACTAATTGCATCCCATGGTCGATCTGGTATTGGCAATGACTGGTACAATCTTGTATTTTGGCTTCTTCGTTTAGCATGCTGACAGATTTTGCACTTCTCAACAAATTTCTTAACATCAGTTTACATCTTTGGCCAATAGTAAAAAAACATTTACCTGAGCAAAGGTTTTGTCTTGTCCAAAGTGACCAGATAATCCTCCACCGTGTTTCTCCTTGATTATGTTTTCCCTCATAGAACATTTGGGAATACACAATTTGTTACCTTTAAACAGTAAACCTCCTTGGATAAGATAATCTAACCATTGACTTATGTTATGAACTATTGGATTTTGTACAAATGCATAAATATCTTTGAATTTTTCATCATCTTTATACATATCAACCATTTCTTCAAATCCTACAACACCAACTTTTAATTCTTGCACAATGAAATTTACTCTGCTCAAAGCATCAACAACGTTGTTCAACTTACCACTTGTGTGTTTTATCACAAAAGTAAAACTCTTTAAAAACTATACCCACTTGGCGTGTTTCTAGTTCAATTTTGGTTGGTTGTTTATGAATTGTAACGCATGATTGTTAGAATACAATACAAACTCCTTTGGTAGAAAATAATGTCTCCATTTTTGTAAAGCGTGCACAATAGCATAAAATTCTTTATCATAAGAAGAATACTTCTTCTTAGCTCATTTAGTTTCTCACTAAAGTAGGCTATTGGTCTTTGTTCCTGACTCAAAACTGCTCCAATTGCAACTCCACTAGCATCAGTTTCAACTTGGAAAACTTTCCCAAAATTAAGTAAAGCTAAAACTGGTTTCTCTGTAATTTTCTTCTTCAATGACTTAAAATTTCAGTCTGCTACTTCTATCCACTTGAATGGTTGATTAGTCTCTTTGATTGTTTCAATAATTGGTGCACAAACCTGACTAAAGCTTCTAATAAATTTTCTATAAAAACATGCAAGACCATGAAAGCTTCTTACCTCAAATATGTTTCTTGGAGTAGGCTAGTTCCAAATTGCTTGGAATTTCTCTATCCATTTTCAAATCTTCTTTGGAAACTGCAAATGCCAAATAGATTAATTATTCTTTCATGAAACTACATTTCTTCAAATTTATCAGCAGTTTCTCTTTCTACAGAGTTCTTAAAACCAACTTAAGATGCTCCAGATGTTCTTCTTTGCTTCTCCTGAAAACTAGAATATCATCAAGATAAAAAATGACAAACTTGCTTGCATATTCCTTCAAGACTTCATTCATTAATCTCATGAATATGCTAGGTGCATTAGTCAGTCCAAAAGGCATCACTAACCATTTATACAACCCACTATTTGTTTTAAATGCAGTCTTCCATTCATCTCTCTCTCTAATCCTTGTTTAATGATATCCACTGTTCAGATATATTTTAGAAAAATACTTTGACCCACTTAAACAATCCATCAAATCATCCATGTGTGGTAAAGGAAATCTATACCTGATAGTAATCTTGTTTATGGATCTGGAATCTGTACACATACACCATTCACCACTTTTCTTTGAACTGAGTACTGTTGGTACAACACATGGACTAAGACTCTCTCTGATTAATCCCTTATCCATCGGTTCCTGTACTTGTCTTCCAACTTCTACATTTTCTTGAGGAGTTAATCTGTATGCTGCTTTGCTTGGCAAACTTGCTCTAGGTATTAGATTAATATGATGGCTAATACTCCTGATGGGTGGTAATGCATTTGGAAACTCATCTACAATAATATAAACAAAATCATTCAACATAGTTTTGATTTCTTCAGATAAATTATCTAAGTTTGTGGAAGTTAAAATTACCTTAGGTCTCCTTATGACAGCAAAATGCATTTTTTAATCCTTCTTGACTTTTTAAAGCAATTCTTTCCCACTCATTAGCATAACATTGTTTCCAGGCACTTCTTTGCCCGCTTCATCCTTCAATGGCAACAGTGCGTGATTATTTCCATCCTTCTCCAGAGCGTAAGTATTTCTTCTCCCATCATGAATAGCTTTCAAATCAAACTGTAAAGGTCTTCCCAGCAACACATGGCATATATACATTGGAATTACATCACACAATATCACATTCTTATAAGTACCAATTTGTATCTCTAACTTGGATTGTTATGTTACAATAAGCCGATGTCCTTTTTGCAACCATGATACTTTGTAAGGAGTAGGGTGTACTATTTTCACTAGTCTTAGCTTGTCCACCATTTCTGTAGAAACAAGGTTATCAGTGCTTCCACTGTCAATTATCACTTTACAACATTTTCCTTTGGACTTTCATGTAGTTCTGAATAAACTCTTTCTCTGCGTTGGTTCTCCTGTCTCTTTCTCTGCCTTAAGCAATACCCTTTTCAACAACAAGGATTATCCTACTTCAGGTGATTCTTCCTTGTTTGCAATTTGAGGTTTTTCTTCCCTTCCTCAGCCACATTCACATTCATCTTATTTGTTCCTTTATTATGAGGACATTTCGATGATCCATGTCCCCATTCTCCACATGTGTAACACCAAATTTCTCTTCCTCGACCTCTTCCTCTAGGTGCAAATCTTCTTCTACTAAATTCTCCTCTTTGTGGTGGTCTACTACTTGAACCTCCTGCTTCACCCCGAGGGTGCTGAAATCTTGATCTGGTAGTTCCTCTACCTCTTGCTTAACTTTTTCCTCTATTCCTCTGATTTTTCTTCCTCAACATCTTCTCTTCCACCTTCAAAGTTGCTTGATAGGCATCTTCAATTGTCTTCAGACTCAACAAGTTGATTTCATCTTGTATGTCATATCTCAAGCCATTGATGTACTTGCTACCTTTTCCACATCATCCTCTGCATGTCCTGCTCTAATGCTCAACTTATAAAACTCTTTTGTGTATTCTTTGACAGCCATTCCTTTTTGCCTCAAATTTTGTAACTGTCTGAAAAGATTTAACTAATAATCTTTTGGCATAAATTTGGCTTTCAATCTACTCACCATTTTATCCCATTTTTTAATCTTGGACTTCCCTTTGTTGCTCTGGATGTTTGTAGTTCATCCCACCAGATAGCTGCATGACCCTTCAATATGGTAGCTGCAAATTTCACCTTCGTTTTATCATCAAACTCCTCATAGTCAAAATACTTGTCTAATGAACTTATCCAGTCCATCAACTCTTCTATGTTGAGATTCATGTCATACAAAGGTATTTCCACCTTTGGTCTTCCACTTGCTTTGGCCAATATCTTGATAGCTTTGGTAGCTTCACTTTCATCCTCTTCTTCCTCAAAAGATTCTTCTGTAGCACTGACATCTCCGTCCTCAGGTGCTCTCCTCTAAGTAGTCGCCATTGTCTCCATCCTTGTACGCAGATTTTGGATCTCATCCAGTAAACTGCATTCGCTACAGGTATCCTCAACCTATGCCTCCTCTCCTCGGTGGCATGTTTACTATAGAAAAACTTAATCTTTGTGCTCTGGTACCAAAATGACGTAAGAGGTTGACAAAATGGGGTGGTAGTCTAGATTTAGGCTACTGGTTAACTTTGTAACCAATCAGTTGCGGACAAACATATTTTGTATGTGGATTTTCCCCGAGAGGGTCTCGCTTATCTAGCCGATCACTGTCAGTCCCTTGTTGACTTTCCCTCTATTTTTTTATTTTATTTTATTTTATTATTTTATTATTTTTTAATTATTTTCCGAGCGCTTCAATCCGTGCCGTTGATCTCACTTCTCCAAATCCAACGGATATCACATCGTCCGCTCACCAACTTACCCTGACGATCTCCACCGTAGATGTGACCTGTCCAATCGACCAGCTGTCACACAATCTCACGCAGATTCTTTCATGAACGATATCAAGTCGAGAGCGCGTGACAAAAGTGGTTTTCTCGTGCTACGTGTCGACTACTAAGGTTGATCACATGAATTTTACAAATACCATTTACGACCTTTTGGGTGCGTGAGATACTGCTTCCCACTTATCAAATACAACCCACGTGCTTAATTCATAGTTGAAAAATGCTTAAGGAAAGGTTTAGTGCTTAAGATCAATATTAACTCTTAATACTAATTGACTGTGATTTATAAATAAAATGTTTAAACAAAGAAAAATACCCGATTAGGATCCAGAACGTTGACACACAAATACAAATGAATTTCTGCACCAGGATTAACACACAGCACTGCACTTAATCATTTATTCAACAAAATAAAATTTCTGGAGTCTTGCCCCTCTCAGCTTGATTACAATAATTTGTCTGACCTCTGTTTCACTCTCAAACCCTATCTCTCACACACCTCTCACTTACTCACTCTCCTCTTCCATTCCAATCTCTTTGTCATTACATTCTTTCCTCTTTTATGAATCAAATCCTATCTTAACTGCATTGACAACTCAATCTCTATTTTTATCAACTCAACCATTAAATCCCTATTCTCAAGCTTTGATACACACATATACTAACAACTTATCTCCTATTCTAAAGATAATACAATATTCTAATTATTACAACAACAGAGATAAATATTAATTCGAGAGATCCAACCCTCTCAACTAAAACTGATTTTTGACCACTCAGGTCAATGAAATTCATCTCTTGTTAGCGACAACATGTGAACATACAATAACATTGCTGGCTAAGTCTGGATGCTCCCGCATCACAAGGTTAGATAAATCTCAAGGACTTTTTTGATGAAATAAAATATTCCAATGATGAACTTCTTAGATCTTGCAGTGGAGCCTTTGATGCACCTAGGCGAGCTTAGTGATATACCTTTCTAGGCTCCAATATTATTGGCTACACCTTGTTGATGGTTAATTCTCTAACTACGATTTGGAAGCAACTATAGTGTCTTTTCTTGGGTGCATTAGAAATAAATGTTGTACCAACTTATTATGTGCTAAAGTATTATATTGTATCTTCATTTATGTTGTAATATGCAGTGTATCCTTGCTGTTCAAATTTGTGTGTTGTTCTCATTGTTTATGGGTGGATTCTTGGATGTTTCTATATGTTTATTTATTGGGATAGATTAGATGAAATGTTACGTGATTTAGCATGCTAGGACAAAACACAAAATAAGATTTACTATTAAAAATAATGTTATTATAACCAAAGTAATTTTCAAACCTAGTTAATGAAGGAGATTGTGCCCTAAGGCTCATGAATGTTCTCCCTTTCAATTGTATATTTTGGTCTCTACTATCTTGAGTTTTCCTAGTGATTTGGTTGGACAAAATTGAAATATTTTTGTTGTTGTAATATATCTTTCAAATTTATCCATAAGTTTGAAACACGTAGATGCGGGGAATCTCAAATAACTGAGGTAATATGTGAATAGTAATTTAAAATGTGCGTTTTCAAAATTTCCACAAACTAATGGTTAAAATCGATTTTTCATGTCCTAAATCCTCTAGGTTATCAATCAATATTCTCTACGTATATGCATCATACCCAAGTTGTGGTTCGTTTGTTTGTTCTACAGTTATAGGTATCTCCACACAACCATCTAGTTTGAGCTCATCTTCGACAAAGATAACAACAACTATGGATTGCTTATAGTTCATTGCAATCACTTTTAAGTACCCTAGCTCTCGTTGATGAAAGCATGAATATTTCTATGAAGCTAAACCATGTTTTTCTATCTTCCTAGATTAGTTTCTCTTTTTATAACCAAGTAGAGAAACCACATAAAAATGTATTACAAGATAACCCCTCATGGTTTTCATGAAGCTAATCATGTTACGATGAGGTTTAAAGCCTACAACCCATGTTAAGAGTGAAATTATGCATAATAATAGTTAGATCTTCCTCTAACTATGAGATGATGTCATGTGGCACACTAGGATGATGTGGCTTAGGGTGATGTGGCACTTAAGATGATGTGGCATGTGAGATGACTTGGCTTGGGGTGACATGGCATGCCAAGATGATGTAGCTCGGGTGACATGGCACACTGATCTGATGTGGCTTAGGGTGACATGCCACATTGAGATGATGTGGCTTAGGATGATGTTGCATGTGGCATGTCGAGACATAAAACATAATGGGTATGAAATGTATGAATACCATACAAAGGCTACAAAATAAATTGTTACAATGCATAACAGGGTTATATTTCATAAGTTGTAAATGACTAAATGGTACAGTGAATGGTTAATAATATTTAGGTGTTATGAGAAGGTAATTATCATTATTGTATATAGAATATCAATACTACTCAATTAGAAGTGGTTCCTATAGCAATGTAATGAATGAAATATCAACAAACTTGTTACAAAATGGTTGATATAGAGAAAAACATGTTAAATAAATGCATGCTAGTGCAAAAGGGTGGTATAGTGGCATACATACATATTGCATATGGGATAATAATATGTGCATGAAGTTGCTACATAATAAGAGGGAATATACAACTATTATATGATGGAAGTGTGCACACAATTTCCAAAGAACGAGAGCTTATGTACAGTTCTTCTACAAAATGATTAATAACTGCATAGGTTGTTATGAAATGAGTCAGATTTAGCTAGAATAGATTATTAAATGACTTGCCCAAGTAGCATATGTGCTACAAATGATTTTTATAGTACCCACATGATTAAGTATTATGTTTTAAACCTTATAGAAAATTTTTAAGGCTCTCATGGTGAAAAAAAAATTATAATATCGTCCCCTTTAATTCAATTTATATATAAAAAAGAATAACTGTGTTTCTAGAGAGAACCTGATTACTTCCAAAAATTACAAGTGCCACTCCAACACTTTTTAATTGGAAGTGCTCAACCTCAAATCATTTTCTAATTAGTCAATGTTCTTGGATAATATTCATCCTTACCTTACCAAATCATGAATCATAAGGTTGTCGCAGAAATGCCAATGGTGATATTGCATGAAATATGGTAGGAATTTTAGAAAAATAAAATTCTCTCTACTATGAACCAATTTTTAGATGAGAGTTTCCTTGCTTGTGCTTCGAAGGGGTTTTCACAACTAAATATAATTTTATTTGGTGGTGCTATTTACTTAACTAATATTCTAACATCACAAAGTTGATAGCATCTGGATCAAGTTTTCACTACCATATCTTTCTTTTTATTATTATCATTATTTCTCTCTCTCTCTCTCTCTCTCTCTCCCCCTTTTGTTCTTTGAAACCTTCTCTACTAGGAACTGATTTTCAAATAAGAGTTTCGCCACTTGTGCTTGGAAGGGGTTTTCACAATGAAATATAATTTTATTTGGTGGTGCTAGTTATTTAACTGATTTTCCAACATCACGAAGTTGATAACATGTGGAGCAAGTTTTCACTACTATATATTTCTTTTTATTATTATCATATATGTGTGTGTGTGTGTGTGTATGTATGTATATGTATATGTACACACACACACACACACATATATACTTCAATTGAACTTGGGGAAAAAATATGAAGCTTCAGGCATTAGTGGTGAAACCACATTAAGGTCCACTTGTTGAATACATTTTTCTTTTTACTTTGGCCTTAGCTACAATCCTAACTGATGATGAAGTAACTAATCCATTATCATAAACATTGTCAACATCATCTTGTCCCAACTATCGAGCATAATTTTTTCTTATGAAATCCTTGTATTTGGAATCGAAAAGAAATGCATAGTCTCCTTAAACTTTTTTGCTCTTAATGAATTCATCATGCCACCTAGCTCTTTATTGTTGAACAAGGGATGTCTATTCTATAGCGGCTTATTGATTCTCAACCATAGCATTAACTTGTTCCAGTGGGTACCTTTGGTCTTTTGAAAAATCAAATCCCACATGCAATGCAATCCTTGATGTTTTAATTTCAAATTTTATTGGGAGGATCACACATTTCCCATACATAGGTTCATAAAGTATAAAGGTTGTGGTGTTTTCACAAGTAGATCTATATTCTATATTCATCTGGTACGCCATGAGACCAACATTTGTGACCCAAACCCACTTTGGGGCCCCACATGATGACTTGCATGGAAAATTCATTAGAGAACTTTTGAGGTCTAAAATGGGTCTCCTAAGAAAAATGTACAACCAAAATAAACTTTATAAGAACAAATAGGATTCAAGATAATGATGTCAACCATGGGGGATGATTCACCATTTTTGGGGTAAAAAAGTAAAAAGATTAAAAAATAATAAAATAATAAAACTATTGTTTCAACATGTATTTTCAACTTATATTCCAAAAGTTTTACTCAAATTTCAAGCAAGAGTACTCGTTGGATGTAAAATTTAATTCCTTGTCCAAGGAATACCCATGTTGCATACTTTCGATGAACCTTTCTACATGAAAAATGAAAAATACATGAAAAACGTGATTGCAATCACCTTTTTCATGTATTTCTCATATCTTGTGTAGCAGGGTCCATCGAAAGTATGCAACATGGGTACCCCTTGGATGAGGAATCCAATTCTGCATCCAACGAGTGTTCCCACTCAAAATTTGAGTAAAGCCATAGGGAGATAAGTTGAAAATACGAGTTGAAAAAGTAGTTTTTCTTTTTCCTCTAAAATTTGATGAACAGTCTCGAGTATAGTTTAACTTCTACTGTGTTGTTGTATTTATATGCTTATCAAGCTAAGACCCCAGACTTAGCCTCAAGTTCTAAGTTCGTTTTTTTTTTTTCAAAGCTACCTCTAACCACCTTATTCTCTAAAATCCCATTTTGCATTAACAGTTTAAGAAGGAACATACTGTCACCTTACTATTAACAGAGTAATAACAGTAGCTCTCCTCTTCAATCCTGAACAGTTTGCAGAAGAATTAACCAACTATCCCATTTTGCATTAATAGTTTTAAGAAGGAACATAATGTCACCTTACTATTAACAGAGTAATAACAGTACCTCTCCTCTTCAATCCTAAACAGTTTGCAGAAAAATTAACCAACAGACTTCCGGGAGATTTGTTTTACTTACCTAGGCTTTCCAGCAGTAAGGCTCCTTGAAGGTTCACCTGGTATACTGTTGTTTCTTGTCCACCCAACCACGAGATTCGTCCTTCGAGACCAGAATCTCCCCCCTAGCTGTCTTGCAGGATAACTATCCGCAACAAGAACATTTGCACTCCGTGCTTGGATATCTGGTCCTCACCAGACTTAGCCTTCTTCCCCTCTCTCTGCTTGTCACTACAACCCAGATTTTGCCTCTCCCCACTTCCTTTTCTTCAGAAGCCTTTTCAGTTAGGGGAGGCAGTTAGGGTTGCCATTTCAGCAACTGTTTCCTTTCCTCAACTTCCTCCTCAGAAGTTGTCCGTATTCAAGAAACATTTCTTTATATTCTTTTAAAACAATTAGTAACCAGATTATTAAATTCAAATAACTAACATTGTCATATTCAGTTCTGTTTTTTACCATAGTAACAATTAAATATTTACATCCTTTCCGGGGCATCACACATGTTATTTATTTTATTATTGCGCTTTGCCTATCTTGTTCTTCCTGCTTCTGCTTCTCTTCTTGTTCTTTCTTATGTTTTCTTCTTTCAATCTCCTATGCTATTCCCTCTTCCTCCATTCTTTTCTCTGTATCCTTTGTTTCATCTTTGCCTTTGCTACTAAATCTGCTTTCATAATATCTAGATCCACTTCGATTTACTCATGGACTATAAGCAACCCTTCTCTTTCCCTTATCTTTCACGGGGTTTCTCCCTTCTATTGGCACTACTTCTAGAGTAGCTTCCTTATGTGGAGTCTCCAGTGAAGTTCCTGCAGAACTAATTGGCTTGTGGGACATGGAGGCATTATGATAATTCTTCCATGGATCCTCCTCCTACTAGCGAAATGTCCTGTTGAACCACTTGAAGTGAATTCTCGCACATTAGTCATTGCAAATACCACAATATTTGTATAGATTAAAGTCATGAGTACCAAATGAAAACTTTTTTATTGCCTTTCCTTCGGTATTCGCAACTTTCAGGTTCTTGATCTCGTACAATCCAATTTGCATAGGAAGAGTTGGCTAAGGATATTTCTTCTTCCTATGCAAAGCTCCTAACAACCCACTGGAGAGATGATATGAAACTTTTTGCATGAAAATATTTTCGGTGTAATACCTTGGCAAAAGATGCTGTGACTTTTGACCACCAAACACTCTAAGGAAGGTGCCATCTGGTGAGGAAAACCAATCTGCTATTTCCGATACTACTTCCATTGCCCCACATGACATGCAAGGTTATTCTTCATCAAAGATCGTCTTGTATAACAGAATGAGGAAGTGGTTAGTTAGCTTCTCCATAACTCCTATGTGGCTACAATCCAAGAGAAATATGTAGTGAATGTCCACGACAAGGTCTCGAGGTGTCCAAGTCTAGTTCATACCAGGGAATGCATTATGTGCACAAATTGCATCTAATAGATATGTAGATATGTAAAATCTCTCTTGCCCACCCTTGGGAGGATTCAGGGCATTCGGTACATGGATACTTAACTGTCGAGCCAACAAGTCTAACCAGTTGAACGACTTCCCCTCGTTCAAAACCCGGTTCAATAAAATTTCCCTCCCTTCAGGAAAGGTCTTTGTGCTTTATTGACCATAGATAAAGCAAGGTAAGATGATCAACAACTGATAAACCCTCTTGATAGATTTTTTCTTGTAAGTATTGGTGGGTGTTTGTCGAAAATTTGATGGCTCTTTCACCCAACTTTTAACAACATCTTTCGTACCCACATAGTTGTTGGTGGCATAGAAGCATGAATACATGAGCGTTTATGGCTTGGGAAAATGGTACATAAGATGGTAATCTACTGCTAGAAAACTAGAAAGCTTATGTTCATTGGCACTGCTCAAGGTCATGGTTTTCACATCAATATGTGAAACAATCCAGTCGATAACATCTGCATATGGGAAGGTTGGATATCTGCATGCAACCATGTGTAGCCCTGATTTCTGGATATTAATGTATACCTATAGGTCCTCTCGATCTGCTTGGAAGCTCTTTATTAAAAAATATTTTTTCATTTTTTTCCATGTAAGATCTTATTCCTTTTCCACACACAGTTGAGTGTTTGAATATACTGGCAAGTTTACCGGCGTACTCTCAAAAACTTCCTCGATACTACTTTTTGTGGTATCCCTTGAAGTAGCTCTCTTGGGTTTCATTGTAACAATGGCTGCTAGAGAGAAATGATCAACAGCTATGATACCTGCGAGAGGGAAAAGGAAATCATGGCAAGAATAAATTTGCTTTTGCAAATCCACTTTTAAAGCAAGATAAGGCAAAAAACTAGTGAACCGATGAGAAAGATTGCATAATTTTCATGAGCAAGGAAGGGAAAGAGGCTAAGGGAACTGTACTTTGTGCAGTCTCAGTAGCCAGTCATGCAACCTGAGGCTTGAGACTGTGCAATGCGCAGTTCAGCCTGGGCAGTGATAGAGAGAGACTGAACATTGCATAGTCTCAGTGGCCAAGGTGGCAAGATTGACCCCTAGGTCTGCGCAATGTGCAGTATGTACTACACATTGTACAGTCTCAGAGGCCAATATCTAATCTTGAGCCTTATATTTGCGAAATGCGCAACTGAGCAAGGCAGTGCATGGCTAAGTGAGGTGCATATCTGCCTGTTGAGGGTGTAGGAAACAAGCATATATATGTGATAATGGAAGTTAAAGTACAAATATGAATAAGTATGGATAAACAAATTTGAATTAAGTGTAAAAACTCAACAATAGAAAGGAAAAATAAATATGCATGGAGAGTTGCCGAAACGACGATCACTAAGGTGCAAAACAAAAAAAACTGAAGCAACACTTATGAAAGGTGACCGAAAAATTGAAAAAACACTTCTACAAGCTCACATAAGTTAAAACGCCAACAACCATGAAGAGAAACAAGCAAAAAAACTCTTACAGAAGCCAAACGAAGAAAAAAAAAAACGATAGAAAAAGTAGCAAAAGACGACAAAAGCATAACTCACTCGGTAATGTGACGCAAACTCCACCGAAGGATCCTTGATCTCCTTAAGAATGCTAGAGCTCCAAGATATAATGTACAAATGAGCTCTAGAGGCGTCAACTAAATAGATTTGGGTAGATTAGGGTTTATGACGCGCATGCCTAAAATCAAGGAAAAAGTGACACTTGGCGAAAATTTCTAAAAATATGTATTGTGCCACCTTCGGGAAAGTAATGATGAATCCCTATTTTCCAGGGATTTTTTTTTCTATTTTTTTCTTTTTTCTTTTTTCTTTTTCAGGAAACTTGTCATGCACACTTCCAAGGAATATTGCACAATTCCGGGGAACTCGACAACTTCCCAGATCAGTGCATTTCACAGTTTCTAAGCTAAACGGATGAATTGTGCATTTTTTTAGCTTAGTGCTTGGCTTCCATCCACGACTATGCAGTTCTCAAGCTCAAGGTTGAGTTACCAATCAGTATTGCGCAATTTTTGTCATCAAGGTCGACTTGCTTCCAATATTGTGCAGTTTTTGGAGGCAAGCCTAGGATTGTTGCAAGGTCAATTCATAAGGTTAGCTTGTGACTCAAAAAGATCAAATAAGTATGAAAAAAATCCAACACAAGCACAAATGAAAAGAATAAGTCTTGATAAAATCATGAATAATTGATGACAGTAAAATTTATGCTCCTATTGATAGAAGGGAAGGCTCCAAAATCAAAGCATAGGAAACTTTCTGGAGGGTGGTTGTAGCAGCCACAACACTTGGTGACACATTGGTAGAAATCCAACTCTCTGTATGAGTCTTTTATTATGCAAAATAGGTCTAACTCCTAAGGTATTATTGTTCAGTTTGTTGATTACCATAGCTTCTTCATTTAACTTGCATTAAAGATATAGTCCCTACCATTCTCTTCATCGTCGACACACTTAAACAGGCAAAGTAAAACTAGTTGTTTCAATTGGGGATGAGGAGTATATATATAAACAAGTGAAAAGAATTGTCAGAGTCTTATTTTTCATCTTTGGTGTTTCCCCTCTGCCAACAGGCCTAGACAGTATCCTGACAGAGTCACTTTAAGAACACAAACATTGCTTCGCTGCCAGCGAGCCTGAAAAGTACCCCGACAGAGTTGCTTGCTTCACATCTCTAGACATGAAGCCTTTCTCTTATTTTGCCTTTATTTTATTTTTTTCAAAGAACTATGCATAGGAACTTATTAATTTCATGAGGCGGAAGAGGGATCGTGACTTATTGAGCACAGAAGAGGTTATCCCTTCAGAGAAGGATATTTATATATACCCTTAACACACTTGTTAATGTTTTCCTCCCATCCTTACTCTACTCAACTTACATGCAAAGGATTAATCGAAAATAAAAGGCCAATTAGAGTAGGCGGTACTAGTTATAGGTTCAAGCATCATGATTCCACTGTGGTTTTCTCCAAAAAAAGATGTATTTTCCATCAGAGTATCATCGACTAAAAGAATGCAAGATTCATGCAAAGAGAGGGAATAAACAGATAACCAAGCATTGAAAGTAGCACAACTTCCTCTTGGAATTCACCATGCTTGCTTCGGAAACCAAACACGGTCTCATGCATAAGTTATTCTACGACCGAAAAGAAATGAAAAGAAAAAAAAGAGTGGAAATTAAATTAAAGCAAACAAAGAAGGGAAGAAAAAACAACAAAGAAAAACAAACTAGAATAGAATAGGCTAGTCTTACGTAAAATGAAACTTCCAGTGTAACCACTGGCGCATCAGTTGGCCTACGTAAGAGAGGGAACACATTTTAATAAAGATATTCAAACATACAATAAACAGGAAAGATAAGACAATACATACGAAGACGTCCAAAGTTTGAAAATGCACGTAGAAAAGTATGAAGGAAAAGTGCATGTGAAGGATGATGTGGATGCACTATGTTGTTTGGACACACTGTGACTGAAATACATGCAAGAAAAAACTTTTGAACTTTCGAACTGGGTGAACATGAAGGAAGAAGAAAGCTTGTGTTTTGCAATAGTACTCGCCAGGTATGACTCGTCCAATGATTGAAGGATGTGATTGTGTAACACTGATGGAGGATGCGAAATTTGTGAAACAAAATAATTTTAAATTTTTGCGGCAAAGTTATGAGGATCCTCGGAAGATACATCAGTATTCTGATCAGAATTGGAACTAGCCTCAAGACCATGAGAACCTGATATAATCATCAGCTCGAGCTGAAGTGCCTCAACAACATATAGAAGTTCCAAATCATCAAAAGATAGATCATTAAAGACTAGTGGCTTAGAAAAGTCAACAACGGAAAAACTAGAGTTGTGGCCGAATGAGTGGGTGAAAATATCATGACATCCGTGATGAGAAACGAAGGCATCCTCATAATCTGATGAATCGTAAAGAGGGGAAGATTGAAAACAAGAAATTTCACCCCATATTTCTTCAAAATGATTAGATGATAGATAGGGGAGATCAAGAAGAGAAGATTTTTCCTCTCCGCATTTGGATGTAAAATTGTGATTCCACGAGTTCTAAGAATGATTAGAAGAAATAATATCATCATGAAGTAATTTTCGCAAGATTCAACAAGAATGACAAAATCACAAAAAAATTCCAAATAATGAGGAAGAGGTGTGGAAGGAGAAAATCAACATTCATCGCAGATTCTTGTTCAGATGTTTACTCCCACACATTGTTAAGGGATAAAGTCCCCTAGGGATTTGGGTCAGAAACCTAGCAGAGCAGGAGTAATCTACAACAAGAAACAAGTAGATAACTCAGGTAAAATGCTTAAACAAGCAAACTATTCAAGGATGTACATACCCGGGGGTCCTTTGCTCAGGTAGTTCCAACCAGGGTTCAAAACCTCTGCAACTCCTCACGATCTTTGAACCTACAAAACAACCAATTCAAAGACGCACAACAACATATAGATAAATCATTATAGTGAAATCAACTTTATAGCATATAAGTAGATGGTTAGTTATACATTGAAATAGTCATTCATATATAAACCATAACAACAACATCATATGCATAAACAAAGTTGATATCAGGAACAAGACAATGTTTCTTTTATTGCAGATAAACACATAGAAAGAGTTCACCTGAGTCTTACTCTTCTGGCTCCAAGCGGAACCATCCTCCAGGTCCGTCTAGTCCCAGCCTTCAAAAGGCTCCTTCCATGACCAACACAGGGATATCTCCCACAAGTGAAAGGATATCAACTCTCAAGGAAACAAGGGTTTCCTGAACTTGGGGAAGTGCTTGAAGCACAGGGATCTTCAGACTTGATCAAGGGATAATCTTAGTAGAGTAATTCTCTATTTTCTCTCCTCTTTAAGGCCTTCCCATTGAAGTCTTTTTATACTTCTCCCAAAGTAGTTTTTTAGTTGGGAAACAGTTGGGAATAGTTGGGCCACGGGCACTAATAGGTAATCAACAGGTAAAACCTGTGATCTCCGCCCGTAATTAAGGAAATTTCATTTTTTAAAGTGTTTAAAGACATATATGCAGGTTGGGTATATACTAACCTGCGTGTACACGCGTTTAATACAGGGCAAAGTCGCGTATAGGGAGTAAAACGCTTTTTTTTTTTTAATATTTGGACCAAGTTTGGAAGGATGGGTTGCCCTAGGCCATAAACCAAGCATCACAAATGCATAAGGTGATATTTGGAGCTATAACAGATGCCCCCTAATATATGAGGTTAGAAGGGGAACATGATGACTGAAATGTATTAAGTATATGGAAAAAAACCTGTCAAAATCTGAGACGGACTTCACCAGATTTCAACCTGCCAAGCCAACAAAAGAAGATCAGAAAGAAACAATTTTCTAAGGTGGGCATACCCATGCTAGAGAAAGTAAAGCATGTCCACATATCAAGTACGAGTGGATCCACTGTGTATACAAGTATAAGGAACTGAAAGTACATAATGGATCATATGATCACAATCGAACAAGTACATGTTTGAATATCACATATAAGAAGATGATCAATGAGGTTGAAAGATGGAGCTGATCATTGATGTCAACAACTAATCCCAATAGTACCAAATGAACATGATAGAATAAGATGGTACTACATCTCAACTCGGATGCCAACATATAGGATGTCACTGTGAAGGAGTGCAACATATAAGGTGGAATGCTATCAACTAGCAGCAATAGGAGCAACTGACAAGTGAACCAAAGAATGTTGATGTAACCTGAGGTCTTCACCGACCACCATGGTACATTTCTACATAATGGGAATAAATGATCTGAAGTCGATCATGTGAGAGATCGTTTGATTACCAATCATTTATGTATACCGTTAACAAACGCGAGACTACTCACCGATAATGATAATGAGAGTCAAGGTACCCAGTACAACCTAACAAGTGCAAATAGATGAGTTGAAGTCAGACACCTGTAAGAATTTATCAATCAGGAGACAATGATGGTGTTCCACTGTCGATAGCGAAGGATCTACCACTGATGACTGCAAACCCCAAGGTACTACCAAATGGACCCTAGACCTTTTCCTAGGGCAATGAGTCGTAGTTGATAGGGAAAGATCCGCTAGAAGGAAGGCATTAAGGCATCCTTCATCAATCTAGTGCGAGTGTAACCTATAGGCCAATAATGTGGAAGGAATCAGACGAAAAAAGATGTAGTAACCCGACCGAAGCACGTTTCTGGCATACACAAGATGTAGCTAGCGCATGATAGAATCCCTCTAAAATAGCCAATAATGAAAGCTGACATAGAGGTGAGGAATCCACCAATAGGGTCAAATGGAAACCAAGGCACTACACAAATCCCAATGTGTGATAATGAAAGATGATGTCGAACACAAGGGAAACCATTCAGTCAAAGACCCATGATACTGATCGATGTTGAGCACAAGGTGACCTATCAATAATGAAAATAGGGGTAGGGTGTGGTTCTAGGCCTGTCCTCAGAGCAAGATGTCATCGTCGATAAGGACAAGGCCTGTTAGCAAGAAGTCAATGGAGACCACCTCAAACCGCCACAAGTAAAGGACCAATATAACTGATGTGATGATAGACAAGACATTGACAACCAGGGATGGCCGACTGAAAAATAGGTCAAGGGACACCGCAGATAGGCCGAATCAGGCTTAATTCCCTTGAACAAAAGTATGACTCAATGATGACCATGTGGCAGAATATGATGACTCTGTATAATTTCATCATGCAGGGGGCATGAACGAACTCTCCATATGATTGGAAGAGATAACCAATCAGAGGAGAACTGACTCAATAACAAGGTTAAGGCATACCTAAGTCAAGCTAAATCCCACCCAAATGGAGGAGATGCTTTGTTTGAGTGATTTGTTCAAGGGCGACATGACTGACTCTAGTTGCCAACAATAAATGAAAATGTTGTCCCGTTCCCGCTCTTTTTGGAATATGTAATTTTTTTGTCTTTTTCTTTAAGCTGGAAAAAGAATAAAAGAATGTTATAGTACAGCGGAAAGAATGAGTGTCAGTGAAACAGATGATCTAGTTCCTGGAATGGGAACATTCCTATGCTCAATGTAGGGAGGCGAAGCTGGTCAAGGACACTCAAAGGGATGTTCCTTCCATGGGTTTGAGGGTGTGTCAAGTTACAGAAGCTAAGGGATTGGAAGTTTGGTTTTTGCAAGAAGACATGGTGAAAATGTGGCTTAAACACAAGTCCAAGTGAAGCCAGCTCAAGTCCAAAAGGTGCAAATGGTCAAAATGCAATGCAGTAGTACAACTGAACACAAAGGAACCTCTAGGGTATAAGGCCAGAACGAAGCGAAGAAGCAAAGAGGAACGAGTCTTCAATGCACAAGTCATGGCAAGACTAGAGAGGACTCCCGACCCTACTCAATGAAGCAGCATGGGCAACCAATGTCAGTGAGGTACTAACTATGATGCCCATGAAAAGGATGGCTCTACCATCGTGTCATGATTTAAAAAGTCAGTGAGTGAAGATAGTTTACGAACCATAACACGATGGGATCAACCCTATGGCAAGTGTATCGACAAATGGAGACTAGTATCAAAATGCAACGAAAAAATGGCTTCCCTAACCTATATGCCAGTGAGTAGACGATACCTACCAAGATGGGTCAGCAGCCATGGAACCGACTTGAAATTTTTGAAAAAGCATCCAAAATGTCCTGAAAAGCAACCTATTATCGATAATCCAAGCTCCCAAGTTAAAAGATTCATGAGACGAAACAAAATCAAGTTTTGAAAAAAAATTGACATTTTCAAAGCTTATAAAAAGATTTTTTGACTCACCATTGTTAAC
>APFE031732798.1:0-12415 GCA_000404065.3 Pinus taeda
ATATATCTATATTATTACAAATATATCATGTGTATTTTTACATTCAAGCCAACAAGCTATTAGTTTTTATGCTTCAGTGGTATCGGAGCCATGGCGCACAATATAATCATGCGAGTCTTTGAGCATTGTTCGCCACACAATGTGCCATTACGTTCACGTCCTAAATGCATTGAGCAGTTTAGTAGAATTCAAGAAGCATTTCAGTGTTTAGAAAAATCATTTGCAAAAGTTAAAGCAGGTCAAAAGGAAATCGAAAATAAGGAAGAAGATAGCGACAATGAGGAAACATAACAAGGTGAAGCAAGAGAAGAATATTTTGACCAGAATGATGATAATGAAAATGAAGATGTGAAGATCATTGATTCTGATGATAAAAGGGAAATGAAAATGATTGATTCTGATAGTGGTGGTGAAGAGGAAAATGAAAGGAACATAGAGATAAGAAGTGGAGTAAATGAATTTGAGGACGTAAATACAGTTGTTGACGATGAAGATGTGGGGATTACTCATTTTGATGATGAAAAGGAAGTGAAGATGCCTAATTTTGATAATGGAGATGAGTCAAATTTAGATAGCACAAATAGTTATAGTGGAAGTGTTGTGAAAAGGGACTTGCCAAAGCTTCGGTTTTCGTTGTTACCATCCAATATCTCCAAGTATTCAAAAAATAACAGACCTCTCCCCTTTCTCAAAACCTCTCCTATCATATTGTCCTTGCCTCAGACTATCTTTGTTAGCATCTCTAGCACTAGCATTAAAGAAAAGCCAGATTCAGCCAAAGCAGAGTTGGATAATTCTCAAATAATCAGACTAGGTGGAAACCCAGTACAAAGAGGAAGGTGGCAATGTGTGTTGATTACGTTGGGACTAATTATAGAGGTCTGCAAATTCAACAGGACTTTGCTTCTACAATCACAATTGAGGATGAATTGGAAAATGCTATTCTCAAAACAGGAGGGATGCTTGAGAGTAACTATGGAAATTTACATAAAAATCGATTGAAGAGGAGCAGTCGAACTGACAAAGGGGTACATTCTATGGCTATAGTAATAACAATGAAAATGGAGATTCCTAATCGTGCTTGGGAAAAATATCCAGATGGTAGAGCACTTGCAAAGGTCATCAACGGGCATCTTTCCATACAACATAAGGATTTTCAGCATTCTTCCGGTGAATAAGCGATTCGATGCAAGAAATGAATGTAATAGTTGAAAATATGTATATCTTCTTCCAGCTGAAGTTATAAGCATTGGGAATGCTGACAGTCCTAAAGAAATCATAGAGGCAGTGACTTCAATGCAACTTTCATTAGAGAGGCATAGTCTATCTGGAGAAAATGTAAACAACAATCATCTGCCAACAATCTTGTTCCACATAGAAGGCAATGCCCATCTTGTTCCTTCCTTAAGAGTTGAACTCTATTAGCATCAGTCTTCTCAGGAAAGAACCCTTGTTCCCAATTCTAGCCATGACCAGAGAGACCAAGTATGGGAGATATTCATAGATGCATTGATGAAGCCAGGCCATCCATCCACATTTGCACTTCAGGCATTGCAGGAGGATGTGGGGCCTAAGAACCAGTCTGTGCTCGCCCAAGATGAAAATCAGTTGCTGGAAAATGGCTTGAGGGCTTTGTTGCAAGATCTAGTGACCTCTGCAATTGAGGCTGGAAAACCCGCAATGCACCATGGGGAATCAATTGCAAAACAGGATGCAAAAAATAATTGTGGACTTATCCCCAAGATTCTTGATATTGTGCTTTATCTTTACCAAATGGGTTGTGTAGAAAGAGGCCTCATATTCCAGTTACTTGAAGATTTGACTGAGATGCCAACAATCAGAGACTGCAAAGAGGTTTTTGGGTACATTGAAAGCAAGCAGGAAGTTCTTGAAAAGGCAGAACTCCTTAGGAGAGGGAAGCTTGTCATGCTTAGGACATGCAATCAGCTCCTTCGTCGTCTATCTAAGGCAAGTGATGTGGTCTTTTGTGGTCGAATTCTTATGTTTCTGGCACATTTTTTCTCACTCTCAGAGCGTTCAACAATTAACATTAAGGGAATTTTCAACTCATCTAATGACACAAAATATGAAAACCCTGATGGAACTTCTTCTGTTGAGTCCATCTCAGAAATGGTTCCCAGCTAGATAAATACTATGAAGCTAAAGGTGAGGTAAAGATAGACAGGATATCTCCAATTGTCTAGTCACTACCCGCGGAAAATCTCTGGCCTCGACGCATTATGCCAGCCACCGATCACACACAGCCACATCTATTCACGCGTTGTCCAACAAACCAGACACTACAATTCGTTGGTTTGTACCTACGATCACCCCATGCCCCACGCTGGGCTGGCTGATGGTCGTTCCACCTTTTTTCTTTTTGTGTCACGACTCTCATTATTCTTCCCCGCAGTCTGAGTGCCACATTTTTGCACCCACTACACAAGACGCCGATGCTGACGCCGCTTTCCCTAACTGACAGACAACGGAGTGGTCAGCTACAGTCAACTGGGAGGTAATTAGCTGATTCGATATGTAGTGAATGGGCTACATAACCGTATGGTGGGTCAAGGCGATAAGTCGTAACCGTTAGTTAATACATGACTCGAATATATGTAAAAATAGTTAAACTTTTATATATATTTTATATAAAAAGAAACAAAACAAAAAACATTATTATTAAAAAAAAAAAATTGTTATTATTTAAAAAAATTAGAGCTATAAAAATAAATATAAAAATTTAGAGTTGTAAAAAAATTTAAAAGATAAAAATTCAATAACCCTAGACTCAAGACAGTGTTACCAAGCGAATTATACAGGCAGAGGTGCCACTGGCATCGAGTTACATATGCCGAGATGACAAATGCAAACTTAAGGAAACTACTAACAATAAGCTTTGATGACAAAGCTTCTGAAGGAAGGGGCTATGTTATGAATATAATTCATAACAAGTATATAAATAAAATAAATGTAAATATTAAATAATCAAATATTGATTATGTTAAATAGTCATCAAGTTAACTGAAAAGGCATGTCTAAAAGACATGCCTTTTCACTTAAGGACACCTGCTTAGATATATATATGCTGGTCCTCATTGTAACATTCATCACTTATACATTTATATATATTAATAAATTATTATTACAAATATATCTTGTATATTTTTACATTCAAGCCAACAAGCTATCAGTTTTTACGCTTCAGAACCATTTTCAAGACATCATTCAAGATGTCCCTTAGGACACCCTTGTTCAGCCCATAGTTTTCTACAATTTTAAGGTTTGGCGACCTGGCTTACTTGAGTTTGATGGGTATTTGATCATCCTCCTTCGCTGCATCATCAGATGCAAGAAGACATTCCCTCAAACCATCATCCTTGCAAAGTTTGGTGCTCAACCCTTTTCTCTTGAGACGTTCAGTCTTATCTCACTCCTACACAACGTTCAAAGTTTTGTTGATAGAGTGAAGGGACGAGACTAGTATCTATACTTGGCCAACTATTGATCAAAGTCCACTGTGTCAGCCAGTTCTCCTGGTTTCTCTTTGTGAAAATTCTATGACTGGAATCCTATTGCAGCAACTGGTATTATTTCTCCTAACTGATAAATTAATTATTAAGTTTACTGCTATGGCAACATCGAAATAGACAAACTGCAACCTTCACAAATAAAATTGCAGAAAATAAATAACGTTGGAACTGAGATAATACTAGCACACACACAATAAAATTGACACTGTTGTTTTTGGACAAAAGTCCTTGGAAAAACCCAATGCGGGAAAACCAATGCAGCAAATGAGGGTTTTATTTTATTATGCAGCAGTGAAAATTTGAGTACAATTTGTATGCTTGAAACTGGAAATCCACAGCAAGAAAATCTGGGCAAATTATTGAAGGGAAATACCCTTCCTCCACAAAAGCCTGGCACAACCTGCCTTCAAAAAACTCAGCCTCTTGGACCCTCTACGTCAGCCTCTGCGCTGCTATGCACAGTCTCTTTGAGGTAAAGCCTCTAACCAGTCTCTGATGAAGTCGTTTTGCCTACCTCTACTGAGGAAATTGTCTCTCCGACACTTTGGAACTTCTGCCAGGCCTTTGTAGCTGAGAACGAATTTCTCTCCCGCAAATAAAATTGCCAATCTAAAACAACTACGCAGTCTTTTGTACTGCCTCACTAGGAATAACTCGGCCCTCTTGATGCTGCCTCTCCAGATCTAGAAAACTTCCTTCAGACTCACTGTCCCTGCCCCTCACTCATTGCTTCGATCTCTGGCTCTCCGGCAGTTGAGTGCTACTACTATGGAAATCTATCTGCCAAAGAAATAATTTTTTTGGTGATCTCAGGCGTGTTCTCCAAGTTCCCATCAACTTCCTCTTATAATCCATCGTTGGAGCTCCAAAAACCAAGATTAAAACTTAATCGATGGTTAGGATCATCTTGGAATCGATCCGTGTGAGTTTCTAGATGATTCTCACCTTTACTTAATTAATATTGGTTAATTAACCAGTTTTCCTAAGTTTAGACTTGGGAAATTTTTAAAATTTGGTTAATAATCTAATTAAGTCGTTTCTAGGTGGAATTTTCAAAACCGATTTCTGGGTCTAGGAGATCTCATGTATTTTGGCCTCTCCACCAAATTGCATGGCTAGAACACATCTGATGCTACAAAAACTAACACTCCCTCATAGCAAGGAATGTGTTCTAGTGTTTCACACTATGCCACAACACTCTGCCTCTGTATCATCTCTGTTACACTGTTGATGTTTAGCTGCTACTTCCCACCAACTGCTACGCAACTTTGATGTTGCATCTATGTCGCTGCCAACACTGCATCTACACTGCAACTCCCTCTCATTTGTTGTTGTTGTAACTACAACATCTGCAACTAAAAAGCATCCAAAATACTGAATCAACTGTGTTTAGTTTGATGCATCCATCTCCCAAGTCCTGCTTTATACTAGCCTTTGCACTGACTTTGAAGAATCTACGTTGCCACTGACTCTGCATTGTGCCACTATGCACTATTGCCAACTCTGCACTGCACTCTTCAACATCTGACTGCAACTAGTCTGCAATTTTCACTCTGGTACTAACTGCATCAACTGTCACTAATCCATCGTGCTACTTTATATTGTGGACCCCTATAACAAGGTATTGATCCAAGAGGTGACACTCAAGGATCTTGCCCAATCTGTGTAGTTCTCTGGGACTACAATACCAAATCTCCCCACCTCACTCCTAGAGGTATATCTGCGAACATCACAAAGTCTTCCTCCAACCGGGAGGACAACCTATCGATCTCCAACTTGTCCTGCTTCCTGAGAGGACACTGCGTGTTGTAGTGATCAAGCTCACCACACCTAAAACAACTGATCTTTGGCAGGTCCTTCTTCTTTCTATGCTCCCATTACCCCTGACTGGGACCCTATAAAGCAAGGGCCACATTCTCCTCCTCCTTCACCACCTTCGATCCACTACTACTGCTGCCACTGATGGAGCTCACCTCAACTTCACCTAGTGCAGATCGACTCACATCCTATCCCAATCTGGTAGCTTATCTTTGCCCAATATACTTTGGACAAAAACATGCCACTCATCAAAGACATTATTCAGTGCCAACCTTACTAGCTTTGTTGGTTGAGGCACTACCCCAATAGCTGCAAGCTGGTCTCAAACCTCCTAAATCCTGGTGAGGAAGGGATCTATGCCTTCCCCCTTCTGCATCCTGATACATCGTAGCTTCTCCTCCAGGAACATCTTTTGTTGCTCTAAAATTCCCTAATATAGAGTGCAAGAGCATCCCACATCTCCTTAGCAGTATCCTTCCCAGCTATGTGTGAGACTATGTGGTCCCGGACTCCATCCAAGATCAACCGCTTCGCAGACGCCATCTCCTTGTATTCCTTCAGCTTATCTGCATCCTAGGGAACTGCCACAACGTTGTCTATGTAGAGCTTCAAGCCATATTCATCGAACAAGAAGGACATCATGGCCTTCCAATTGACATAGTTGGAGGAGCCATCCAACCTATCCTGATCTCTCATCCCACTTGTGTCCATCTCTGATATTGTCAAAAACTCCCTCTTTCCTTGTGCTCAGTTGTTGCTCTGCTATTCGCACTCCCTTCTGGAATGTATTGCTCTGTTAGTTGCTACTGCCAATTTGGAACTAGAAATTCGAACTTCCAAGACTCGAAGTTCCCTGAGGAAAATTTTCCCACTACTATGTGTGCTTTTTTCTTCCACCCGACATGGATTTTGCTTCTTTAACCTGCAACAAAACCCTCTGGCTCCAACCAGGAATTTTCTAAGCGAAAATCTGAGCTGCAACTGCTCCCTCTGCCTACTAGAATCACTGATTTGGGAAATTCAAACTTTTTCTGCCTCCTGCATTGAAAAAAATCAAACTTCCTCAAGCAACTCAGCCTGCCTGGCAATGAACAACGTTGCCTCAAGAATTTAGGCCTATTGCTCCTCCTGAGTAGCGAAATTCTTTCCTTTTGCTTCTGAGCTTCTCGCTGATCACTTATGCTCTAATACCATGTGAAAATTCCACGACCAAAATCCTATTGCAACAATTGGTATTATTTCTCCTAACTATTCAATTTATTGCTACGGCAACATCAAAATTCACAAACAAAACTACAGAAAATAAATAACGTTGGAACTGAGAAATTGCTAGCACACATAATAAAAGTAACACCATTGTTTTTGGACAAAAGTCCCTGGAAAAACCCAATGCAGGAAAACCAGTGCAGCAAATGAGGGTTTTATTTTATTATGTAGCAGTGAAATTTTGAGTACAATCTGGATGCCTAAAACTGTCAATCCACAGCAAGAAAATCTAGGCAAAATTATTGAAGGGAATTACCCTGCCTCCACAAGCAATCCTAGCACAAACTGCCTTCAAAAAACTTGGCCTCCTGGACCCTTTGCATCATCCTTTACACTTCTCTGCGTAGTCTCTTTGACGTCAAGCCTACAACCAGTCTCTAATGAAGCCGTTATGCATGCATTTGTTGACGAAATCGTCTCTCTGGCACTCTGGAACCTCTACCCAGCCTCTAGAGCTGAGAACGAATTTCTCTCCAGCAAATTGAACTACCAATCTAAAACAACTACGCAGTCCTCTGCACTGCCTCACTGGGAATAACTCCGCTCTCTTGTTGTTGCCTCTCCGAACTCACTGTCTTTGACTCTTTGCCCCTCATTCACTGCTTCGATCTTTGGCTCTTTAGTAGCTAACTGTTACTACTCTGGAAATCGATCTGCCAAGGCAATCGAATTTCTGGTGATCTCAAGTGTGTTCTCCAAGTGCCCATCGACTTCCTTGTATAATCCACTATTGGAGCTCCAATGGCCAAGATTAAAACTTAATCGATGGCTAGGATCATCTTGGAATCGATCCGTGTGAGTTTCTAGATGATTCTGACCTTGACTTAGTTAATGTTGATTAATGAACCAGTTTTCCCAAGTTTAGACTTAGGAAACATTAAAAAATTGGTTAATAATCTAATTAAGTCATTTCTAGGTGGAATTTCCATAAACAATTTATGGGTCTTGGAGATTTCATGTATTCTAGCCTCTCCACCGAATTTCATGGCTAGAACACATTTGATGCTACAAAAACTAACACTCTTGTTGCTAATATGTGAGGGTCTTGGATCTCTTACCATCTATTACTATTAAGATGGATCGACTTCCTTCATTTAGATATTCCCTTGTTGCACCTAGCCAACAAATAGGTAGATGATATTCCCTTGTTGCACCAGAGATAATATTTACAAGTAGTTTGTAAAATTCACTTGGATAAACCCTCAAGGCAAGTTATTTCCAAAGATGACCATCTATGTTGAGCACTTCATCATCCTAAGCGATAGACCCATTGTTTAACCCCATTACATAACTCCATCATTAGATGCACACTCTTTGCATCCCCATAGGCTAGTTCAAAGTGGGCTCACATAGACTGCAAAGTGAGATGGACCACCAAATTGACCAATCAAATAGGATCTACCATCTGTGCCATCTCCATGAGAATGAGAGTGAGAAGCACTTCATCTTTGGCTACCCAATTTACTATGAGGTTTAAGGATGGTTTAATTGTCTTTTCAAAATGCTCCAAGCACTTGTTAGTTTCTTTAGGTGCCCCAACCTGAGAAACCCATCCTTATACATGAAGGATGTGTTGGAATATTCAGAAATACTAAGAAGGAGGGTGAATAAGCATTAACACTTTTTAATTTCAAAAACTTGTAAATATATCAACAAGATATACAACAAAGCACATAAATATACAAAATACACAGATTAATACGTGAAAACTACAAAATGCTTTTCTTAATATATATAAAACGTACATTCAAATTTATCAGCACCATCTCCCTGGTTTATCAGCACCAACTGAAAGGAAGCACCAACTCCCTAATTTATCAGAACCAACTCCCTGATTTATCAGCACCAACATTTGTACAAGAGTCAATATTAGTCAAAGAAAGTCTTCCCTCATAGCAGCTACTCCTTTGTCCTTCACACAAGTTCTCGATTTCCGAAACACGACCTTCTTAGCAATAGAACTTCCCTCAACAAATGATCCTTGAACTTGGCCTCCTTATCAGCAAAACTCACCTCAATAGGCCCCAAACTAGGACTGAAACCTTCAAAATGTGTGCCAAATATTCTTCCAAAATAATCCAAAAACCCTTCAAAAATGTCCCAAAAATCCTTTACCACAAAAAGTCTCCAAATCAGCTCCTCCTCACTTATGGTTCATGAGGTGTGAACTTTAAAATTCCTTCTTTTCTTTGCATGTTTGAACAGATCTGAATTTGCTTGAGAGAATGAATTGAAATGCTCCTTCTCGCGCCTATTTATAATGCATTCAGGGTCTAGAATGGGCCAACTTATCCATTGGCTGCACTAGCTTGTGCAACTAGCAAAATGTATAGTGAATATTCAAAAAAACATTTCTCCTCAATCGTGAGGAGTTAGAGGGAGTGTCATATGACATTGGAAAGGTCTCGAAATAAGCTTTCCAGCCATATATGTTATGCTTCCATTTAAGCTAGGTACATGTAGTGAAAATGCATTCCAAAATGGGTATCCAAATGGGGCATCAAAATTCCAAAAACAATATTCGAAAAATCATTTCTCCTCAACTGCGAGGAGTTAGAGGGATTGTTATATACCATTGGAAAGGTCTCAAAATAAGCTTTCCAACCATATATGTTATCCTTCCATTTGAGCTAGGTAAATGGAGTAAAAATGCATTCAAAGACAGGATATCCAAATGGAGCATCAAAAATCCAAAAACAATATTTCGAAATGTGTTATTTGAATATGTAACTTTCTCTTTCATTTGGACAACCTTTGACATCAATGACAACTTTTTTCAACAAGATGCCCTATTTCTCCTCATCCTCCAACCACGCCAACATCTTGGACATACTCTCCCCCAGTAAATCACCTCCTTTTATTATAGTGCTCCCAACGAGGGGTGACAAGAAGTAGTTGGATAGCAATCATGTTCGTAACCACATATTAATGTAGATCTAGAGCACTATTTCTACTTCCATGAGACCCAACAACATTTATTGGCCATATCTCGTATGAGAGCCATATGATATCTTCCAAACCACATCAACCAGTTCTCCCTTCCAAGTAGTAGCACAACACTCAATCCAGAACCTCTTCTAGTTCTTCTGCAGAACAAACATCTCTATTGATATTTCTCCACTTGGACTTTGCTTCCTATGTTAGGAAAGATGGTTTGAATGGACCAAGGTAGGCTTGTACCATTAGTATCATCAACCCTAGATTCACTCACCTTATGCATCTCGCTCTGAGATCATCTCTCCATCTTCAGTGTTGGCTTTCCATGATCTAGGTTAGACTCCTAATTTACTTTCTGAATCTTGAATTTATGCAAAACCTGTTTAGTGCTCTCGCCTTGTATGGACATCATTGTACCTATTGACCTACTTTGGTGGTCATTTGTTGGACATTAATACAATTATCTATCTTACCTTAGGATCAAATATGTGTGGAAATTTCTTAGATTTCAAAAAGTCAACGGAATGCAGAAATTTCACCTTCAGCCCAGACGGTTTCTCAGATCTTAGCCCTGTGAACTTTTAGCATAGGGTTGCTGTAAAACAACGTACAAAACAACAATGGCAAGAGTACAATGTTTCATTTCCAAACAGCCCAAACTTCCTGGTAATTTAAGGAGAAAAGATACCAAACCAAAGGGATAAGTTTCAGCCCTTTCAAGGCAACTTATATGCTAATAACCAGATCTGAAAAATCTCTTTTACAGCAGGGATAACAGCAGCACAACAGTAAAATGATGGCAGTAAAATCAGCCTGTTATTGATCAAATCAGTTAACAACTGTCTTTTTACTTATGTCAAATCAACAAGACATACATGTAACGACAATGCATAAAGAACATCAATAGCTCAAAATCAAATTTGGAGATTGCATAAACTTTGAACCATTGGAAACTTCATCCATATGCTCAGGATGAAGTACATGTACTCCCCATTCCATGTACGACACTCTCCAAGCAAGTGAATGCTAATGAAGGACATCCACCAAACTCTCAAGAGAACCCCAATGCCTAAGAGAGGAACGTTGTGCCAGTAAACACTCTAAGGTTTAGCACTGACTGAGCAAGCTATCTAAAGTGTAAAAATCCATCAAGGATATCCCTCATGCTAATCCATCTCAGACCATCCAATGGCAAGCCGCAAAACATACAACATGTACCCCAAACCTCATTAAGCATCCCAAGTATGGTGTAAACAATTTTGAACCCTGAAGGTTTTTGATATGTCTCCCTCCTAATCAATAACAGGTAAGCAGATCTTAACCTCCCACATTTAATATGTATACGATATCTCAAGTGCCCTGGAGATTTTAGCCTGGATGCAATATCATTTCATCAACAAACAATCAAATGACTTAATGTCTACGTTACAGGATTTGCTGAGGGCAAGAGGTGGAACCACGGATCCCCGAATCCGAAACTGGTATGGATAAGGATACGCTAGGATCCGCGTACGGTCAGTTAGTGACTTAGTTAGTGACCATCTGCCAGCGTATATATTTAAAGATTTAAATAAAATTATGCGTTATGTTTTTTAATACCATCTGGCATATATATATATATATAAAGATTTTATTAAGATTAAGCGTGAAGTTTTTTAATACCATCTTCCCGCATATATATAGATAAAGATTTCAATAAAATTATGGATAAAGTTTTTTTAATAATCTTTCAATATAAAGATTTCTGATTTAATTAAAAAGTTTATTTGAAGTTAATATAGATATAAAATTATTTTAAATCAATTGGTTTTTTTAATAAGCTTTCAATATAAAGATTTCCGATTTAATTAAAAAGTTTATTTTGATGTTAATATATATAATAAAGTTATTTTAATTTATTTACGCGTCATATTTTTTAATACCATCTGGCATATATATATAAGCTTTTTAATATGGCATATATATGTAAAGATTTTATTAAGATTACGCGTGAAGTTTTTTAATACCATCTTCCCGCATATATATATATATATATATAATATATATTCAATAAAATTATGCATCAAGTTTTTTTAATAACCTTTAATATAGATTTAATGATTTAATTAAAAGTTTATTTTGGAGGTTAATATATATAATAATAAGTTATTTTAATTTATTTATTTTAAATAATCATTTTTTTTTAATAAGCTTTCGATATAAGATTTCTGATTTAATTAAAAAGTTTTATTTTGATGTTATATTATAATAAAGTTATTATTAAATTTATTTATTTTAAAATCAATTATATTTTATGTTTATAAACCATCATGTTTTGTATTTTCACTTTAAAATTTTTTATTTTTATAGTCATAACTTAATAACTTTATGTTTGGTTGTTAAATTAAATATTTTTTAATTTTTATAAATAAAGTAATAATATTTTATGTTATAACTTTATTTTAACAATTATATCAATATGTTGGTACTAATATTTATATGTTTATTTGTTTGTTAGTTTTTAAATTTCATCATTTCAGTGTTCAAATTCATAAATTATCTAATAATTTTAGTTCTAATGTTGTGATTCATGAATGGTTTTGATTTTAAACATCAAATGTATTTTCTAAAATTTTAAAAAATATTATTATATATTTTTGTACTTGCCTTATCCTCGCCGTATCCGGATCCTGGCTTTTCAAAAATCCAACGGATCCGGAACCGGATCCGGATCCGTATCCTGGTAACTTAGCTTAATGTTCACCTCGAGATGGTGTGCCTTATAGAAATATCTTGGTTTATAGTATTATGGTTGTATGAGAAAAGAATGGGTTTTCAAACTTTGTTCACACCAGGAGGAGTAAAACGCTCGATTGATGTAAGCT